>JAWWEQ010045233.1:0-94211 GCA_035583055.1 Torymus tubicola | reverse complement strand
ATAGGCTTTCTTATTAAACCGCGATCATAATTTTGAATAAAAATTCAATAAGGACCATCAGCCGCTTCTAAGCCATCCTATTATACTCATAGCAAAAACGATTTTCCATAATTCTGTCGATACATAATCGCATCTCCTTCTTTATTCTAACTCATCCACCGGAATTTTTTGCAATTACAGCCTCATTATAAAACCAGCATGCGCCACTGTCCTACAGTTAACTCCGCCTTAAATCTATATACCGCGCGAATCGAAAAGAACAGAGGCGTGTGCCGCCCTTCGTATATATATAACGAAGCTCTATACTCTTTCTCTCGAAAATAATCGTGCCAGGAGTTATAATAACCTCCGCATGAATCGATCGCAATATTTATGATCTTCCATCCTAATTCCATTTCCTATACCATTCAAAACTACCTCCTCTAACGTACCCCCGACAGCGGCAGGATCTTTATACTCTTCGGTTGGACTGTATAAAAAGCAGAAAGAATTCAGATATCGGCAGCAGCAGCTGCGTTGCAGAAGCGCATCATCTTCTTGCGTTCCAACTCTGTCGCGTGCGTGCGTGCGCGCACGCGAGGGCTATTTAATCGCGTTTTGGAGGTGTAGACAAAAAAAAAAGGACAGAGGTGACAAAAAGTTGGAGAGAAGATGATTTCGCGGTTGGTAGTGCGTGCGCATGTGTACACGTGCGAGCGTTTTCATGGTAAACGATGGAATTGCGAGGGTTTTGTTCGGATGCCGCGCAGGATGATGAGCAGAGAATTGGTACAGAGTGTACGAAAATTTAAAATTAATTTACCGGAACTGGAATGTGGCGACGATGGATATTCCCTAGAGATTTGATATACAAGAGTGTAGAAAATATTGCAAAAAATATATAACAAATTACGAGAAAGAACCGTGGTTATGACGGTCGCATCACCATGAAAAACAAACACACACGCAGTTATTACAATGACGCAGAAAGTTCCTCTTTTTTTTCGTTCTCACTGCATATACATATACATACGCGTGGAGATATAACTGACCAGCGAAAACTGGTTGCTTGCTCGCACCACACTGCTCATTGAAGATAACGATAAGATACATCGGTACACACGCACGCACGCATGCAAATGTGTCTCTCACGCTCGCACGACGACAGATGTTCGAGTTTACCGGTACCTGTGCATATAATACCTGTGCCGTATACGTATATACGTACCCTTGACCGACTTCCGAAGATTCTTATATATATATGTAACCCCCTTGAGAGGAAGGACCGTTCGGATACGGTCGAGAAACCTATCGAAGAGAAAAGAACCGGTAGAGAGAGAGAAAGATCGCGTTCATTCAAATACCCTCGTGAGTGCGCCTACGCCCATCGGTAATTAGACGGTACTTTCCTCTCTCTGTGTGTTACGTGTATAGGTGTGTATATATATGGAGATTGTCAAGTGGCGGCAGCTTCCGTTTTTTTCTCGGGCGTGGGCTTTCGATCCTGATGATTGGTTTCCGTTCCCGACCGCGCGTAGACGTTTAAACGGCACGCCTAATGCGCCGATAATTTGAAAGTAATTTGCATGATTGAATGTTAAGCTTCGCTCTCTCTATATATATGTAATGCACGCGCGTGAGTGAAACTTTGTTTGGACTTTTTCTTTTTAGTTGCAATTATTATACGAGGATTTAAGCTGGCGAAGCTCTATAATGATATACGTATACGTCGTTTTGTCGCGATTATATCAAGCGGAATTAACAAGTTCGCGGTGATTTTAACAAGTTTGCGCATGCACGTGCGTCTATTAAAATATTTGCGCTGATTTTATGATCGACATTAAACCACATCAGCGTGTAATTTTTACGTCAAGATTATAATATATACCATAACATTATATTTTTCGCGCGCTTCGGTGTTTACAACGCACCTCGTTAAGGATATTTTCATATATATGCGCAAGCATGACTTCATTCAATTTCAGTCCCGTCACTCTTCGACATCCACGCATTTTTTTCGTTGTCTCTCTTATTAACACAAAAAATCGTCTCTTTCAAACGACAATCAAGATGCGCCCATTTGGAAGTGCATATATATATACATACGCCAAATCCATTTGTGCGAGATGAAATCATATCTAAAAATTCAACAATGAGCCTATTATATTTACCTATACATACACACAGACACATCATCCTCTAGCGTTTGTCTCTGCTTTCAACCTACGACACCTTTTGCGCGAATTTCGCAGTACGCGTATATAGTCGATGATGCTCGTCGTCGCTCGATCCTTATGAAGCGCTACTCCTCATCGAGTGCTGCTTGCCTTATATTACACGAGTGGGCGCGAGAACCGCGCGACTGTCCTACGCGTTTTCGTCAAACACGGCGACAGCAGACACAGCCTCGCCTTGATTTTTGCTAAACGCTATATATATAAAATTGTGCGTGTGATTATGGATTTTGCCGACTGCATACATATCTATTATAGCTACCAAGTAGTGTATACGATAGACGATGAAGATTATCGGCCGGCGTGTAATAATCGCCGAGGCGTGGTATATATATATATACGCGTGGAAAGTATTATATACTAATTTATTGTTAGATATATATAGACGATAGAGATCTCGGCGTCTCGTACGCGCGAACTCGGTGTGTTTGTAATTTATGATAAATACGGTATCGATCGCGATGATAAAATAGCTGCGACTTTGTATAATAAAAAACGATTTTTCGGTGTTATAAAAAGACACGTACTTTTATATGGTATACGTTCAAACGTATATGTATATACCCAAAACTTGTTGCGTGGAATTTAATTATACCGATCGCTCGACCGAAGTAATCATACACATTCACGCGTATATAGCTATACCTCTACTATGACAACTTCCCATTAATATTTTAATCAAGCTGAATTTCGATTATTTTATCGAAAAAATCACGTCTATATGTGTATACCCGCATTAAACCGCGATCGGACCGCGAATCGGTCCCGTATAAATCACTATTTTAACGACTACACTCTAATAAATTATATACGTTTAGCATTAACCACTATTTACATAAGCAATCTGCGTATACACACACATACATTCGCGTTACGATCCGACTTTTTAGCAAATATATATCCAACCTCCGCCCCCGTCCTCCCGATAAATCATATACAACGCGCGCCGTGTTACACACGAACGCTTGTCTATATACCCACCCCTATCCCCCCCCCCCCCCCCAAAAAAAACAAATAATATCCTGACCGATTTCGCTTACCCGCGATATAGAGACCTGATAATCGGGCGATAAGCATGCGCGCGGAATACGATACCCTGCGGTATTAATATCGTATATATAGTCGAGACAGAATTGCACAGCGGCACCGCGCGGAGAGTAATATAGGCGCCTCGCCGATTTTTGACGTATTAATCAATCACCGCGTCATGAATCACATATATACGCTATACAAATACGGTAAGAACGTCTTGTGTATATATATATATATATATATATGTACGTATACACAACCACAATCTACTATATACGTGGGAATCGCGCATGCCACGTGATATTTCACTCTCGCGCGCGGACTCCCACGTTGCCTTGAAAAGTACGCGAGGAAATGAATTAGGCGCGAGAGACATACGCGGCGGCGGCGGCGGGTAGCTTTGTTTGACACTGTCTCTCTCTCTTTCTCTCTGTGTGTATATATACGGCGGCAGGCGAAAACTCGTTTATGGCGCTGTCCCCCGCGAATTGCGAATTCGTTGTTTCGCAATATATGTGTATATATATATACCAACAGGGCAAGAGTACGCTACCCCCACGCTTATATATACACACGTACTAACGGTGTTCTTGAGTATATAATATGTGCGCGGGCGGTTTTGACAAATAAATGGCGCCCCTAAAGTTTAATACAAAGCTGTGGCAGGCTATTATCGCGCGCAGGGACACACTGGACAATGTGTGACCGGTCGTGAAAGCGAAACTGATACGGGGTCTTTTATCTTCGAGGAGAAAGAGAAATCGAGATGGTTGATAAAATCGCGCTAAATCGTTTATTATATTGAATTCGTTCGTTAGTATACAGTTGTATCGATAAGTTATTTGCTGCCGATTTATGACCGGTAGGAACAGAGCGTATATCTTTTTGGATGTTTTACAGATATCGCGTGTGGTTGTTAACGATACCAGAGGGGAGAAAAATGCTTGGGTCTTATGGTGTATGATCGTACTTCGCGCATATCGTGATTTGATAAAAGTATAAATGTATAACGATGAAATTCATTGAGCTTAATGAACATCTTTTTTTTGCAAGTTAACTTGTTTTTTTTTTAAATACATATTTTATACATGTTTTAGAATAAAACAACGTGGATTTTTTCTGGAATATGTAAATTATATCGATCAACGTGATATTGAAATGTCATTAGCCATAACAGCTTTTTTATTTCAAAATTTTCCTGGTAGCTTTGCATACGCCCAAACGCCGTAAGTGCTACAAGCCATTTATGAAATTGATATTATACTATTGATTAATTAATATCTTGTAAATACGTTCTCACTCGATTCTTAAAATTTCTCGAAATCAATTTACCACGCGAACCACATCAACCATAAATACGTACACGCATAGACATTTAGTTTCAATGCAAATTATATACCACAGGCATATGGCGCAGGTATAATAACCAGTGTTAATCCAAACCCTCCAACCGTTAAATTACAATATTTACTTTTTCGCCGTATTTATATATTCCTTCCCATCAAATCATCACTGCACTCGCGGAACAATGCAAACAACATTTAAAATTTCTCCCTCTAATGTCTCATTGTCTCTCTATACGTCCTCAACTATGCCATTCGCCACGCTCTTACTCGAGCAATCGTCCGTGTAATATCCACCCTACGGGCATGCACCGTATACCATGCCCAACCCTCTAAACAAAACACTAACCCATCAACTAAAAACCAAAAAAAAATGAATAAAAAAAAATCATCATTTCGCTTTAGACACATCGCACAAACGATTGCCAAATACGACACGCATCAATGGCATATATAAACCCACGCGTATATAACTATACACGTACATTTCCGTTATTGTATATATATATATAGCAGCAACGGCGCTTATACTTGGCTTACGATCTGTCCGTCTTATATACACTCGACTGCACGCGTGACAACCTTTACGCTTGGCAAAATCGCTCGTCACATGCAAATATTTAGAGTAGGCCGCGCGCAAGAGAGAGAGATATCGCGTCGGAGGTGTTAACGATCGCCAATTCGCCTGGTATACGCCGCGGGACCTGACCATTTTCGTCACGCGTTCACTCACGACGCAATTTGTCTGTATATATATGTATATACCTTATACTGTACTGCGATATACTAATCGTTCGTTATGTGTGTGTGTGTCGCGTGGATATTAGCGTAATCGTTGGCACAAGCGGGAGCCGAGGCCATATTTGTCGGTAAGGTATAGTGGTATTAGTCGCGCATGCGGACGGTTTGATATTGGAAAGTCGCGTGTGCGGGTGTTGAAGGAGAAGGAGGAGGAGGAGGAGGTTTTTTGTTGGTCGGGCAAGTTTTCAGAGTAGGTGGAAAGTGGGTGGGGAATGATGGTTTTGGAGCAGATGAAAGTGTTTTTGTTTGCATGACTCAGATGGAATTAGAGTAGATTTTTGGAGGTTTGTTTTGATTCAATTACACCTTATTAACTCTATATATACACTTAGAAAATCAGATTTTTTCATTAGGCTGTGTAGTACACTGACAGCATATTATTTTAGTAATATAATTTTTTCATCATACATATCTATACTTGGGTAATTAAACTTACTAAAATAATAATTACGTGTTATTGGATCTTTTAGGTAACCTTCTTATACTCTAATCAATCTACACCTGCAATTAAAATCTTCAGCTCCACTTTATTTTCGTACTCACGAACCCCTTTTTCATCAACCTCACATCAGACCCAATCCTCCCACACATCGTCTCCGAATTCATCACCTCGAATCTTCCTCGCACTCCCGCGCTACCGCGATATTTGCTCACACGTACTCACTATATATACCCAAACTTTCGTCGCTATCTCTCCACTCTCTCTCTCTCTCTCGCCGTAAACCAAACACATACAAACACTCTCCACGAGACACCCAGTCGATCCCACGCACCACTTATACACATACACACAACACAGCCCACGTACAGTTCCGATGATCTCTCCCCTCCCGTATACGCACTACGTATATGTGTCACTATACATACTCAGTTACACGGCTACTTCTGCAGGGGCGGACAACACTCGCACGGCTTGCCTGTCTGTCTGGAATCTCATACAGAAATATCCGCCGGAAATCGCGGCGCGCGCCGTTAAATGATTTGACGTGACGTTTAATGTCCCGTTCTATCGCCATCGTTGACTCTTTTATTTTCCTATGTGGCAAGTATTTTGTCGAGGAAACCGACGTCCTGGCGTGTGTGTATCCATATAACATGGCTTACGCAACGCTATGCACGCGTGGACTTGATTAACCGGTGTGATGGTGCGCGGGCGCCGGGTATGTGATCGTTATAAGGTTCAGATGTCACGCGTGGAACTTGTCTCCTTTTAAAGGGATTTTTGTAGAGGTTTTGGTAGTGGTGGGTTATTGCGTATTGTGTGTTTGAGATGACGCGAAGCGAAGAGTTGTATTATGTTTCTTTTATTTCGAAATGCATTTTAAATGTAAGTGATGAATTAATGGCGTGGTGAATAAATAAAGTTTGATCGATTGGCTCTTTCGACAACATTATAATGAATTGGTGGGTCGTAAAATACTGATTTATCTTCGTCAGAACGAAAGATACCAATAAAATAATTTTATTTTATTTATTTTTTTTATTAAAAAATTTGTTATTCTCGAAACGCTATAACGGAACCCTCTGCACTGTATACGTTTTATACGTACTTGTAACCACATACATCTCTCATTACCATAAGATCGTAGAATAATTAGCCACCATCCAGCTGTTTTCGATCACATCACGCTAGGATATATCCTTGTTATTTCCGCGCACTTATACACATACGCAAACACACACACACACACTCAAGCTAATCCATTTCCACCGTCACGCCATATATCCGCGCACTATATACACCGTGTATAGTTATATAGCTTATTGGAAAAACATTTGCTCTGAAAACATCTAGAAAAAACTTCCGCTTGAAATGCCTCGCTCGTCACTCGACATCGACACGAGAAACTCTTTCTTTCATCCTCACCTTGGCGTCCGAGTCACGCGCGCTGCGACCACTGTTTGCTTTTATTTCAGATTCCACCCGCATACGAGACGGCGCGTCTTTTTCGATCAATTAAGCAAAAATGCACTCGGTAGTAAGTAGAGCCTCGCGTGCAGCCCGTCGAAGGGTTTTACATTTGCATAAATTATTATAATCGCGGACCGCGGGGAGAGAGTGGTTGAAAATAGCTTTGGAGGTGTTAATTTGGTTAATTAATTCAAAGTGGACTCTCTCTCTCTCTCTCGGTAATGGAATTTCCATTAAATCGATTATAAAAATGTATACACGCGTGAGGGCGGCATATAACGTAATTTTAATATAATTTCTCTTCTATTTTTATACCATTACATACTATATGACATTCAATTAGCAATTCATATGCTCTCTCTCTTCAACTATAGACTACGCGGCAATTAAGGCGCCACATCGAAATAACCAAAGAATTTTTCTCCATCACTATAGATACCCAAGAAAATACCGTGAGATTCCATTTTAATTACACCGTACGACGATGAGTATAATATATATATATGTGTGTGCGTGTATGTTTGTCGTGCAGCACCTGCGCATCGTCCCCTTCGCGAAAGCGAACCCTGGGACCCAGGCTACGAGGAGAGGCCAGGAAGTGCCTCTATTAATTAAGACCGCGTCCCAAATGCCGATGTGTCCGCTATATAATGTAGCGAAGAACAGCCCGTATATATAGTGTCCGAATAAGGGTACGACAAACGCTTGTATGGGGGGGTTCAATGAGAAAGCAATTAGAAAGTTTGAAATGTCTCAGTCGTCGCATGGGTACAGCAGCGGGGAGGCGACTTAGATGATTGGAATTGCATTTTTTATCCTTTTCAAAGCAAAGATATTGCTATTTAATTAAGTGCTGTATAGTTGGTCCCGTATACAGCAAAAAAAATCCACGCGACTGATAGAAACGTTATGTACACTTTTACTATATAAATTTAACTGACAGCTACCGCGGTAAATTCGGTTGCACAACAACCTCTTCGCGATGGGTTTCCCCCTCGAGTACCGAAAGTATAACTTTCTTTCTAAAAACGCTATATATACTACCACCTTCAGTATACACTCGTATAGCGTTGTCAGATCGGGGAATGCGAGTCTCGCTCAGTAAATTAGTTTTTGGCGCACCGCGCGTCTATACCTTTTTCTCACCGCGCTGATTCACTCCCGCACATCTGTACTTGTACATGTATACCATAAGAAAATATCATCGAAGCAAGCAATCGATCGGTCGCTCACGCTGAACCGACGACGGCACATATATATAAACCATAGAGCAGCGCTCGCGAGCAGACGTCCAATTAAGACATCAAATGCCTTAAAAGCGCCGAAGCACGTTTTCTCTCTCTCTCTCTCACTCGTCGTCCGCCGCCTCCTCCTCCTCCTTCTTCTTCTCTTCACTCGCACGCGACGTATATATATATATATACACACACATAGGCGCGCGGGTACCAAAGTTGGCGAGACCGCGCAGCTGCCGCGGCGTTCAGATTTGCCGTCGGATAATTGCGCGAGAGCTCGCGTAGCTTTTCCACAAATGGCGTTGCGTCGTGATCGCTCGAAAAAGTGGGGGCGAGATGAAAAAAAAATCGCGAGTGTATAGTGTATATAGGTATAGGTATGTATACACAAACCTTTCGTGCGCAGAATTTCTTATTAGCCGATATATATATATGCGTGCACGCGCGGTTTTATACCTTTGTCAATTTCGTGCTGATTTTGCGTGGCTATATAATGTGTACGGATTATTATACGAAACGAAGGATTTATTGCGCTGACGCATCGTTATAAAGTTTCCCCAGTCTGTCGCTATACGTGTATATGTATATACGCGTGCGATCGCAAAGAAATTGTTATGTTGCAATATTAATGAAATTCGTATATAGCTGCAGCCTGCGTGCACAGGATGTGTATATACTATACGATCGTGCGTTGTTGTGTCGTGAGATCATTTTTAGAGCACGACTGGCTGCGGAGTTCCGCGGTATGATCGATTGCCTTGCCCCGAACTGCATACTTATTTGTAAAGTCATCAAGGACATGAGTTTAATCGTTAATGCGCAGGCGACTTCCAATTTTGTTTACTCGGTATAGGATTTATGAGTGTACGAAATCCACAAAGTAATATGAAAAGTTATTTTTAAACTACGTATAAGTACTCGGCAAACTATACATAAATATTAATAAATTAAATTGTTTCTTCTCCTACTTCTTCCTCTTATATCCTTACAGCCGTTTCTATATTAATTATACAGTGCACTCGCAAAAATCTCCTTTACAAGTATATACACTTTCATTACTCTCGAAATCACTTCTTCCACGTTACCCACACCTCATCTCCTCTTTCACACAACTGCACCGCGCCGTTAATTACCCGCTTATTACTAAAGCAGCGCACGATCAACTATACATCTTCCATATATACCGCCTCCAAAAAGGTCTCTCTGCGTATATTTCTACTTATACACACACACTCCTATCCCCCTTTAAGTGACTCGATTACGTTTTCTACGTTCGTGTATATACACACATACACACGACACATACGCTCGTTATATCGTCGCGCGAAAGACAGCCACTGAGAGGAGTGCGAAGTCAAGTTTTTCGAAATCTTCATATAGTATATACATATATACGCGCGCCCCGCTGTTGGTACACCGCGGGTATATTATATATATATATACACTCCGAGACGCGTAATGATGTTGCTCTGCACCAAAGGGGGTTAGTGCATCTGAAGGGTTTATACTCGTGAAAATGAACGCGTCGTGCGGCGCGATGCCGCTGTGCGTATGAGGAAAAAGGGGTACCTGTGTACTATAGGTTATAAATTATACATTAGGTGCGGTCGTTGTTAAGGACGTGTGGCAGAAAAGTTTTTATATACGTTAAGTCGTTGTAATAATTAAGGAGAGATTAAACATGATCTTTTTTTGTATAAAAATATAGCTATAGGTTAATGGTTATTTCTCTTTGGTTATATATACATATATAGGAACTTGTATTTTTCTATCAGACATACGTATACGTTTAATTTTCACTTTAAGCGTAATACACGACATTCGCGAAATACTTGAATAACTTTATACAAGGCGTCGTAGACTACGAGTTTATATACACCCGTGAGCGACTATACGTCAGCGGATTTCTTGCCGCGGGACTGACGCGCCATGCGTATATACTCGGGAGGTCCGCGGTCTCACTTGTCGGGAAAACATCGTCGGTATGTAGAGGAGTTTACGCGCGCAATCGTCTGTAGAGAGAAAGAGCTTATATATTTATACCTACGTATACACAGAGACTTTGCGTGATCGTCAAGAAGATTGACGTACGCGTTGAATCGTCTCGAAACAGTTCTATAATATATTTAAATTATATAAGATGTTTTTTAAATGCTGAATTGTATAAAATCGAGATTATAATGGTAAATCAACACGGATGTATATATACAGTACAACTATCACATACGGTATATATCATCGAAAATTCGGTATATGTAAAGAAAATTGACTATCACCAATCAACCAACGACGTCGACGATTGCAAGAACCATCCCCGTGGGAATTATCGACGCCGAGTGAACGCAAAAATATGACCAATTACGACGTACAAATATGGTAGCCACTTATTTGTGACTCGATACCACCACCCGCGAGGCCGTCTTATATATGTATACGCGTTTTTGGCGCGGACAGGTGTTTGCGCGCACCACACGGCACAGGGAAATCTCTGCTCACCATGGGTACGTTACATTATACATATATGCGCGTGCGCAGAGAGAGATCAAGTTTTCAATAAAATATTAACAACACGTAAAAAAAATGTCACGCGTATAATGCGCTTGTGTAGTGTTCGAGATTTTTAATTGAATTAAGGATATCGGATTACGCGCTTGTAACCTATCATTTGCGCGCTCGAAAGTATAAACGTCGATTTAAATAAAGTTGCGATATGAAATTCCTCTTGGTATATATATATATATAATTGATCGCGGAAACACTTTACTTATTATATTTATATATGCTTATATCGAATATAATTTGTACCAATAAGATATCCGAAAAAAGCAACATCCATGTCTCTCTCCCAAACTTTCTCCCAATTTCACTGTATACACTTTGCATAAACCCATAACGCATAAATAATATCATACATATACGAATAACTCCCGCGCGTCAGACCAATCAAGCGCAAATATTATGTTCGCGCGTCGTCTCGTGACATACACCCGCACGTGCGTTTTTGGTCAACTCTTCTCTCTCTATATTCACAGCGAGTCGACAGCACCTCGTTCCACTGCGCCTCTTCTTCTCCGTCCGAACACAATGGCTAAACTAATATTGAAATATTACCGAGCGATCGGCGCGCCGTAGCCGCGCGTTGGGACATTTTTCATTGTCGAACTCACTCGCGGCAGCCGAGGCGTGCCTGCTAACAAATGTGCTTGATTTATATATCGACGTAAGGCGCGTTTCGATTCAATATACGCGACGATTGTTAATACCGCGACGAAGAAGAAGACGCTGCCGCTGCCATGGCACCTACTCGTATTTTTTTATTTATTTATGCATTATATATAATACAGATATATAAGTATAAATATATAGGACACGCGAGAGAGAGAGAAAAAGGGAGCAACGGTTGTGCAGTGGGCTATATTATATATATTTATTTTGGGTGTGAGCAAAATTCGAAGGAGAGATCGCGTGGTATGAGATAAGGGTTATATAGTCACGCGTCGCGCGTATATATACGCCTTGAATTCAAAGGGAGCGAAAAGAGTCGCACGACGGCAGCGGTGTTTGTGATTTAGTGCGGAAGGTGTCTGTATATATAAGAACAGTGTCGCGGTTGAATGAGTATACGTGTGTATGTATGTGAGAGAAGCGATCGACAATTCGAGCGGATTATGATGCACGTGCGCGCGCGACGGACGCGACTGTGTATATATATGTGTAAGAACGTTTGTCATTATTCTTAGCACGTTATTACCGGCGAATTCGTCTGGGTATGACTGAGCACGTGTGTATGTGTGTGTATTGAAAAATATATATGTATTTCCTGCCGCAATCGTATTCGAAGATGATGACGGTTTATATATATGCGGGAGTATTAAATGGACGGATGCAAATTCTTGTAATACTTTGGTATTTCTTAAACCATAAATCAAAGGTTTTGTTTCGAAACGTACACTTATTAAAGAAAATATATTCAATTTAATTATTATTATTACTGAGCAAACAGCGCGAGCTATATACGTTTTTTTAAAGAATTTAAAAATCAAAAAAGGTACGAGTCTTCGCAGGAAATTAGCTGCCAATCAATTCGAAATAACGCAGCGACGCGCAGTGTTTTTCCTCTCTCGAAAATGTATGATAAGGAAAACAGTATATAGGTATATATATCTCGCGACGTACATCGGATCCCTCGGTTTTTGCCGATTAGCCAATCTTCCAATATTGGTACAAGCATTGTACCCAAGGGAATGTATATATATACACACACACACTTTCGATAGGGACTCGAATCAGTCCTCCCGTCCCCGCCGTCGTCTCGTCAGCTCCGGGGAGATAATATTTGTACTTGATTGGCTCGCTCGCGTTCATACTCTCGCACTCTCTCTCTCTCTCTCTCTCTCCCTTACTCACTCACTCTTGTGCGCGATATTTTCTTTACGGCGAACTCGTTTCGATGCCCGTCTCTGCGTTCTCTTCCTCCTCTTCTTCCTCTTTTTTCGTTCGTTATACACTCCCGCGGCTGTTTTCTCTTTCCTCTCGAGCGTTTTCTTCGCGCGTGCATGCGTGAGAGCGACGGAAAGACAGCAACGGCGAGAAAATATTTGAAGGAAAATATTTGGAAGTTGGACGACGAAGCGCGCGCCACCGACTGAACATCGCTTTTAGCTCTTTCTTTTTTTTTTACTTTAACTTGTTCGCAGAAGGTGTATATAGTCATATGTGTATGTGTGTATATATGTGCGATATGCACGCGATGATTTTTGTTTGCTTTTGCAAGCATCCCGGGGAGTCAAACATTTTTAAACGATATCTTACGTTGTATTATAAGGAATTTAACGCGTATAATTCATGTGAAAATTGGATGGAAAATTAATTGGTAACACGATACTTTTGATAGTAAACTGGTCAAGAAGATGTAAACCTTTCGGATATACACGTGCACACGCGATTAAAAATCAACTGTCTATTTTGAGAGAGAGAGAGAGAGAAGACCGTAGCTCTATAAGCAAACAACCGTGGCCATCACCCGGCCACGTCCCAAAAAACTCAAGGCTCTCACGGACTTCTACTCATCGTCATCGTCGTCGCATCTACTTTAAGAACTCAACTACTGCCGCCTCTGAGAGCACTTATAGAAAGGGAAACGACCAGGAGCGCGCGAGCGCGTGCGACGCACACATATATACAGAGGCACTACACTACTCGCGTCGCGTGGGTCTCTCTCTCAGACTCAATAAAGGCGTCTAGACCCACATTATTTACCCGCTGCTTTTTTATCGGTTCGAATTACCACCCATTATACATATATATATATATATATATATATACACACAGGCATAGAGACGCGTGCGCAGGCACATTGCGTGCTAATAGCAATTTCTTATCTTCGCTGTGCCGAAACGAGGAAAGAGAAGAAGAGGGAAAAAGATGCTTTTTACGTTGGCGAATTGCTTTATGGGGAGAAGTTTGCTGATTGCTCGGTCGACATCTGGCGTGGTATATATACATATATGAAGTAAAGTGGGGATCGCGGTCGATTTTTTTGGTGATTTCGGGTAAAATAAACTCGGGATGTTGAAGAGGACGATGATGATGATATTTTGACGGGGACAGGGTACATTGATCTGGTATATTTTTGCCGGTATAAGGGGGATGTTCGTTTATTTGCATATAATGATAGGTTTGAGGGAATTTAGAGCTACTGTATAAGAGTATTTGGGACCTTATGGGAATTTTAACAAATGAGGCTTAATGGAGACCTAATGGGTAATAGGATAAGGTCTATTTTGTACCTCGCATCTTTGTATATCTTTGAAATTTCTTCAAAAGCTCACTTTCTGGCATTCGTCCTCAATTGATCGCTGATACACCTGTAAAAGACAAAATTACAAAGGTTCAAAAGGACATTATAACCCCCCCCCCCCCCCGGGTTAACCTCAAAACAGTCAGTCGCCTTATAGTCAACAACCACAAGGGGACATAGAAGCAAACCTCTTCACATCACCTCTGTCTCGTCGTCTGGACTCGAGTAGGACATACGGTGCGCACCGTCATCTCTCTCTCTCTCTCCTCATCATCATCTCCATCCCTGGAAGTTGTCGTCGTCGTATAGCTTGCTCCTTCTGCAGGATCATCACGCAAGTTTCTCTCAAGAACCAACGTGCACACGCGAGTGTATATACAGTCATTTTTAGGGTCTTTCTCTTCTCTCACCCTATATATATATATAAACACGAGTGTGGTTGTGTTTCAGATCTACGTTGCCGGGGCTAATTCCCCATTTGTACCGGAAGCACCTGAGAGAAACAGGGACGCAAAAAGCAGCGCAGCCCTCGTGCGTTAAGAAGACGTCTCGTGTCGCGTGTTGCCGTGTCGGCGTATAGTATTATATATATATATATACGGATACACCTTATATAGGCTAAAAAAGTTGAGTTGGTGGTAGATGAGCAGTTGAAATGGTATACTTATTATGCCTTGAAAATTTATTTACAAAGGCAAGAAGAAGCGCCGCCACGGCTGTGAAAAGGAATCCGACCAGGCTAATAAGTAGTTAGTTGGAGTGTTCCAGTTGGCTTGTGTACATGCGTATATACCGAGTTTAGCAGCACTGGCCATTCAAGAATATTTAGTCGTGGTAGAATACACAAAATTAGCTTAAATCATTGTTGCAACACAAAGAGTCTATTATATATGTATATTTTCTTCTACAGCCGCACGTTCACAATATATTAATATATATATATTTCACAACCGTTTCTTTGTAAATTCCGCATCCTCGCAACATCTTATGTATATATATATACACCCTACTCGTGTCCGCAGTTTAATGCAAATTCGATAAAATATATTCAGCCCTAACCACACACGTGCATCGCTGCGCGTGTTATACCATATACACAAAAAACTCAGGCCATTGTGTTATACAGCGCAAAACCAAAAGTGTCAGCACACACCATCACCATAAAGAAAAATCATCGCACGCTCACGCGCCTGATATATAGTATATACGCGCACGTATACAAAGTGACGAGAACCCGCGTCCTTTTACGGTCAAGCGGCCGGAGGCACTACTTATACTTTTTCGTTGTCGTCGTCGTCGTCGTCGTCGTATTTCCGAAAGCAATTAGTGGCGCGCAGTATGTGCAGTCTATTCAAGCGCGTTGCAGTGTACACCCACGTGCGCGTATATGCGCGACCACTCGACGCGAGCTTTTTTTGGAAGGCGGCCAGAGTAGGCGACGAAAAAGCGTAAATATCACGAGCACGCCGCGGACTGATGCGTGGGAGGTTTTGGGTGAGTGTAAACGTGAGTATATAGTGAAGGTTTGGTAGTATGTGTATAGTATAATCGTCAAGTTTGTGAGTAAAATATAAAAAAAATAAATAAAAGGAAGGTGTCGAGTGGTGTTTTACATATTTTTGCGCGGTACAAAGGATGAACAGATTTTTGATAAATGGGTCTGATAGATGTATATAGAGTGAAACGTTGTTTGGTAAACTTATCAATATAGAATGTATAAAATCCAGGCGACACTTGGCACGATACATTGTAAACAATCGTACTGAACGATCCATCATATCCAGTTTCTTAATAAACAAAATTCTTACGCATACATAAACTTCGCTATACAACAAACAATATCCGCAATATTTCGTTATCCATCCGCAGCTATTCGCATTCATCGTCGTGTACGAAGCCGCCTTAATTGAGGAAGCCAAAACCTGGAACCAAGTATATATATATAGTGTAGGCGGGTGTACAAAGTATGGCATCTCCTTCGAACATCGGCACTGCGGTCGCTTATTTATTACGCTTTGCGGAATTACGAGGGCGAACCGCTGGCACTATATATACATACAGCCGGTAAATTTGGACACACGACGAGTATATATCCTTCGTTCTCACACAACTTCACTTTTGCGCGCACGCATCGCCTTTTACGTCGCATACTCGCGGGTATTATAACGAGCGGCCGTTCGGTGCACGTTTTTGCGCGCGAATAAATTGGGGATATATGTATATATACGTTGCCGCCTGCGAATAAGTTAACATAATTCGGCTTCGACATCATTGAATTTCTTCGTTGTACATATATATATATATACGTATAATGCGTGTATGTATGTTATATATGTATATACGGGTTTCGCAATTTTCGTTGGCCAGACGCGGAGATTATGTTAATGCGACGTGACATGCGTGGGGTGATGTGTCGGGCAATAAATTTTGCCAATTAAACGCCGAAAATGCCTTATGGTTATTATTTAATTAAGCGGGCTAATTAAGTACTTAGCGCAATTACTATATTTACCGCGCGTGCGATTTCCTTTCACGTCTCTCTGCGTGTATATACTTACATATATCTGTGTCTCTGCGGAGAGTGAGTCATTGACGATTAAAGAAAAGAAAAAAAGAACGGGGAAACGTCGTCATTCTGATTTATAAGTGCACGTCAAGTTTTATCCGCGTCTTCAATTAAAGTGGCGAAAAATTTTAAGTTCCCGCATCTTCCTGACACACCAATTTAACACTGCGCGTTTGAAGTTTATATATTTATCGTTACCCAAAATTTAAAAACCGACGTACATTCTTGTTTTTATATTTTCGCACCGATCGAAGTAAGACACGATTCGTATACTTCACGGACACCAGGTGCGCACGTTTTTTTTCTTTTTTAAATTAACGCATTTCTCACGCGTCGAAGGAAACCACTTGTCATTCGTGCGTATCCCCATAGTATAAAAAAGTGTTCTCTTATAATATATTTTCACCGAGCACAAAAATTCTGCATATATACACGATGCAACCGCGCGCGGTTAACCGTAAAAACTGCCCGTCACCACAGCTTCCCCCATTCATCCTGCAAACTGTTTCAAAGCTGCAAACTTCTTATAATAACTGAAACCGAGAAAATAAAAAAATAAAAAGTAAGAAGAGGAAAGAACACGTGCGGATCGCCCTCGGACACAGCGCAGCACATCTCACGACATACAAAAGGACGAATATACTACTATATACAGCCGTTGATTCCCGCGCGTGTCTCAGCTCTGCTGCACCAGACAGACAGCCGAGATAGTCGCAACTCAGTCGGTGGAACGCAGAGGGTGTGTATCCCTATACACGTAAGCGTTCATGTCAGCTATATATATACGGCATGTCGCCTCTTCGCGCATCTCTCTTGTCTCTGTCTCTCGCACGCCCTACGGACGCACGCTGCTCATGCCCTAATAACAAAGGTCCGCGATGTATATAGGTATATATATATACACATACACAGACGCACGCGTTGTAGACACCTACCGCAGTCCTCGCTAATAATAAGCCCGGAATAAGTTATTATATACGCGCAACTTCTCCCACTGAGAAGAGAGAGAGAGAGAGGGAGAGAGACTGACACGTTGGAGCGGTAATAATAATTAGGTGCGCGGTAGAGATTCGTCAAAACGCGAAGCGATGAGCATCATGTATGCATGCGCGCGCGTATGCAGATGCATTTGGGCTGCTGAGAGTATGTGTGTGTATGTGTGGAATGAGAGAAAAGGGATGAGGAAGGGAGAGGGCGAAAGCCTTAGAGGGCGAGCCGCAACAGCGGGAGCACGACAGCTACGAATTAATTCCCCACGCGCATCCCGGAGGTCTCTTAATTCGAATTTTTTTTTTCTATATGTATACATATATATATATAGACACACACAAGCGAGAGAGTATATATAGATATACGTATTCGCTCTCAGGGTGAATTCTTTTGTTCTTGCATGATGAGGCAGTGGAAGAGCCGCCGCGGGATTCGGATGCAAAGGTGAGGCTTCTTGATTCACTCAGGCGGATTTGTTGCTGCGGTCGAATTGATTCTTTCTTTTTTTTCTCGTTTCGTGGTTTGGGAGTGAGCTGCAACAAATGAAGGTATTTTGTATTAATAAACTTTAAATAAAAAATACAACGCGACGGTGTAATTCTTATATATCGCTATACAGAAGACTGCAGAAAAAGACTATACATAAATGCACGCGGGGCAAGGTGTCAGCTTTCAAGATGCGCCAATAATAATTGCAGGACCCAGCGTGACCAATATCCAGAAGATGATTAGATCAAAGGCGCAGCCTCTGCGGTAGTGTATATATATATACAAGAAGCATTCGCCACCGCATATACCAAAATCCACCTAATACTTTGGTGTGGCTATGGGTGCAGCGTAGCACGGTGTAATTCACTATGGGGGATTAGTCGAATGCGAATGAGCGCTATACGTGCCGGTATATAGGATGCCCGGTGTGACTGCTGTTAAAAATATACGCCGGCTGTCTGGTGCAATAATATCTAGCCGAGAGAAGCGTATAATCATCTGAGGGTGGTATAGCGGCAAGGTTGCTGAGATGCAGCTAGACGAAATTAAAATTGCCAAGTATTAGTGTGGAGAGACGTGCAGCGCGGTACAACAGATGTTTTGTGCGCGGTACAACGTTGTTAATGAAAAATAGAGTTTTTGACGGTTGTAATAGGTTATTATATAGGGTGGTGTGTATGATTGTTTATAGATGGAGGATCAGTGGATGCTGAGGATGTTGGTTTTTTTTTTGGTAGGTGAAATGTTGTTGGTTTTTTATGAAATGCAATGGAATATTATTGTATCGAAAAGATTATGGTTGAAAGAATTGTTTGGGGAAAAAATTGGTTGATTTGAGATTGGGGAAACGTGGATGCAATGAAACAATCGTACACTTTGATAAAATGTTTTCAAAATTTTGAGTACCCGAATCGACAAATGAGGTATTATAGTAGTTATATTAAAATTTATGTAAAATTTCTTCTAAATTGAGTAGCTTGAAGGTAAAAATAATCCGTAAAGTCGAACTTTATACGGATACTATATCAAAGAAAATTTGATAAATTAAAAAAAATATATTTTATCATGAATTTTAAAGCAGTATCTCCTTGCAATATATTTCTCTCAATCTTTTTTATCGTAAAAAAAAACATGCATGTATATCAAATATGCTAATACAAAACTATACGCCTGAATATGTATACTCATATACGTTACACACACATTGTCTGTCGTATTATGAACAATTATATAGCTTCTTAGACGCTGCGTATCGTAAACCCAAAAGTCCAATCATCCTCGCAGCAACGATTAGCATAACAATTTGAGGTACTCATCTTCCCTGACGACATTTAAAATACGCGCGCGCTCACACACACACAAACGTAAGATTAAACGAAAATTAAAATACGCCTCGCGTTCATACAAACATATATACTTATACTTACAAACGAAGGCGCTCTCGCACGCTTTTTAAATCAGTTACGCGGTTCCTCCCTTCTCCACCGCAACCGCAATTAAAGAAAGCCCAACTCGCGCATAATATACACACACACACGTTAATTGCGTGGCGTGCCTTACGCACACGCGCGCGCGCGCATCTCCATTAAAAACGACGAACGGATATAAACACGCGTATATATATTATAAAGTATTTTCGCGATTTGTTGCGCACGCGCGTATATATGCGGCTACCGCGCGTAACCGATGGTTATCTCGAAGGAGGGGGGGACCGAGCCACCGAAAAATTGCTCAGGACATCTTTTTATATATATATATATACGTGCCTTCTGTGCGCGTGGTGTAGTAGCCAGACTGCCGATGTAATTACACCGCGTTCTCGGACCACGGGAGAGACATTTAGAATGTTTGGCGACGTCGGGGGGCCCGTGCGTATATATATATATATACGAAGACGAAGGAAGGATTAAGGGATGTGTTTGTCTCTTGCGGTTGGAAATTATGTGCGGACGATAACATCTGCACGCTCGGGTTTGGTATATATATATAAGTGAGTTTTATTGCAAGGGAGTCGCCATGGCGATGCACAAGTCAAGTTTGGCGGCCGTATATGGAAGATAGCATCGGGAGAAATAAAGGAGAGTCTATGACGCGCGGTTAATTTCGGACTGATGCCTGATCGGTCTCATTGCGTTGTGTTTTACACTAATCGCCTGCGCGGTATTAACAACTTGACTTATGCTCACTGCTTCTTCTTGTCCGCGATTACCGATGATTATAGCTCCTATCGGATACAAACTTCTGCAGTATATATCTCTCTCTCCGCGTACATGAATGTAAATTGCTACGTTTAGTGCGGGGGGGTTCGCGGACCATCTGTTAAAACTTAGAACTTTTTCTTATCTCTTTATTTTCGAAGCGGATGATTTTACAGTCTACTCCCGCGCTCGTGAACGTATATATATCTTAAATTTGCGAAATCTACAGAGACACACGTGGTTTCACTAAAATTAATTTTCGAGTAATTAAATCTCGAGTCGTACGTCTATTCTCTCTCTCTCCCCACATATAATATATACTCGAAACCAGCCACTGAGCACGTGTTTCTCTTCAAACTATATAACCGCGTACGTTATTATTATACTCGGAGGGGAGAGAAAAGGGTTTTGCCGCTGTTCTATACGTTTAAGCACTATACGAAGAAAACGTGCGTGGCGAGAGGACCATCAGCAACAATCTGCTGGCAATCGTTGCCGCTACGACGACTTTTTTTTATATATATATAGTAGTCAAGCATATATACGCAGCTTTCGCTCGTTTTCACGGTCGATGATGTCGCTCTATATACGCTCATAGAATATCTCGCGTGTGCCGCATGTTCGCGCGCGGTCTTGAAATACGAGTTTTTTTCGCGTTGGTTATCGTTTTGGACTGGTTGTTGCTGTCTTTTTGCTGCGCGTCTTGTGTTTAGCCGCGTTTTTTTGTTGCGAGGAGGGGAAGTCAGAAACTGAGAGTGTATTAAGCCTTGGCAATTCGGCTACTGCGCGCTTGAAGTCTTTATCGTAAATGTATGCGGTGCAGAGGCACGCGTGTGAGGCTGCACGAAGGTCGGGAGCTCGTCTCTTCGTTATGGTTTGCCGTGTTCTATGAGTTACGGACTTCTTGCGAGAGATGAGGAGAGGGTAAGTCGTTTATTTGTAATTAGTCGGTTTTGGGGTTGGGCAGATTGTGTATAAGCAATTTGATGAAAGAAAGGAGGACGGAGCGAGAGAGAGTGAAAGTTTTTATGGAGGATGTGCATGGTAAAACAATGTTGTAAAGAAGTACGTTTTTATTTCGATGTATAAACAAATTAATGTAACAAGATAAGGTTTACGTTCGTTTCTCAATCAGCATTAAATTTTGGGTGAAACAGGTTCTTTTCAAATGTAGATTTTTAACGTTACGATGCGACAATCTTATATGTAAAATCAAGAACGTCATATTCACTTTCGTATATATCTACACGTGTAACATTTATATTTTATTACATTTACCTCAAACGATACTCAAAAGTATTATAATTTAATATATTATATGTATACAGCAAGCTTATATCCTGCATGCATTATGCAAATTTGACGATACACCAAAACGTGACGAACGCACGTTCGCTAACCTAACGGTCCTTTTACTCGACTCCACCTCTCGATATAAAAAAATCTCCATCGCAAAATACACACACACACACACACACATAAGTATATAATGATATGCACAACACGCGACTTTTGCAGCACTCGGAGCAAAAAGCTTCGGTCGATAATTGCACGCGCGCGCGCGCGCCTAAAAAAGTCACCGTCGGCAATTCCCACAGCCACCCACTCGCGTTGTGTGTCGCCCGCACCACAGCGTGTATATAATCTTATATATCCCACGGATGCGAAAAAGGAAGAGAACTTCGTGCACACACACACGCGCGTATATATATATATATAATGCAAAAAATTAATTAGAACGGCAATTACCTCGCGTGGCGTTGCTGCATTAATTGGGCCCCGAGCGTAGCCAATCCCTTGATTGGAAAAAGTCTATGCGCCCTGGCATACTAAATCGCACGTGCGTGTAAGGGTATAGGTATATATATATATATGTGTGGTCTTCTAAGTTGGTATTAGTTTTCGGAGGCTTAGCGAAAAAGTAATTATGGATACCTGAGAATAAGCGTAAAAAGTTTAGCTATGCTTGCGATAACGTAATATATACCTATATATATAATGATGAAAAATATCAGTCTTGAAGCATAACTTTCTCAAAATTTATTATACTTATTCATAAAGATTAAAACAAATAACAAACACTTATGCAACGTCTATCATGCCTTTATATATATACGACACCATGAGCACACCTTACACTCGTTGAGCATCAGTTGATTGATCAAGAAAATTAATTAATCCAAAAGACAATGACTCCTCCGCTGTTCCACAACCAGTGTGTATGTGTGTGTATATTAGAACACACCCGCGAGCTTTTTAATTTCCGATTCGATCTCGTATATACACTCGCCGCATACGAGTCCTCGCTATATACACACACCACGCGACGCGTCTGGAGACCGTTTGAGACGATAAAGGCGCCCAGGCCCTTTATGGAGAACCGATGCGTTATGAATATTTATACGGTCCTATACTCAGTCCATCGATATATATACACACACACACATTCGGCTCTCTTTCTCTTTCTCTCAGCCTCTGTATAAGGATTTCGCGTGTATCGCGCCATCGCGGACTATAATATAACCTCTCTCTCTCTCTCTTGTGTGCCCGCAGCTTCTCTTTCTCTCTATATATACGCACGATTGTCTAATTCGCGATTGGATCTCGCGCGGGAGCCGAGAAATTTATGACGCGCCGTGCAACACGTGTGCACATGCCACGTATAGACATACGTTTATATATATACTAGCCTACACTATGCGGTGTGTATTATCGACTCGAGTAATCGACGGACGTGTCCGGTCCAGCGACAACTTGTTCTCGGCCCACCCCTAATTTTTTTTATTTTTTTTTTTATGTTACAGTCGAAGAGCTGCGTATATACTAGAGAGACGCAGAGAGATAACTATGTTGTTGTGTGTTAGCTGTATATGTATACGCGACTGGATGCGAATGCTGCTCTCCATTGTGCTCGGCTAATTTCTAGCTCTTCGTTTTGCGCTACACGTTCGTGTATATATGTATATATGCGCGTGTACGGTACCGTGTCGGACTGCGTGTCTTGTTAGGTAGTATACGATGTAAACTAGGCTCGGATCTAAATTCACTGATTGAACCGTATATATGTACGTGCTTTATGCTGTTTTAATCGGCTTTCGAGTAAATAAATTGAACAAATTCGGTTTTTGTTGACGTATCACCTTTTAACAGAGTAATCATTTTTCGAAAATGACTTTTTTTCAATATTCGAAGTCCTTTAATAATCGACCGTATCGTGCAATTTTAATAATTGCACTTCGTAAATACAATAATTTTTCAAAATCGATTTAAAACCGTCAACCCTCCCGCTTTAAAAGCCTTTTATATCCCTTCGTCAATTTTTTCTTCCCCTTCATTAGTATTCATGATAAATTTCGAAGAGAACATCGGAGCAATTTAAACCTCTACCGAGAACGTGCGCATATTTACTTAATACAGAATCGAAACCGTAACTGAATTTTCACACGCACACGTATATATATATATATATATACACACACACTTGCTATATTATGCAACAGCTCTCCCTCATCCCCCCTGTAAACAAAACCAATTCCTTACATACATTTTTTTCATTTGCGAGTCAATTCATTTGGCTTCCGGAGCACATTCATATATATATATATATGCACGCACGACACCGCACGATAATTGCGCGCGTCCACTGATTTAGCGCAGATTAATGTAAAAGACTCGGCGCGCTCGTTCATCACGAACTTCCGTGCTTGCAGCCACTCTTGCGTTCGCAAATTCGGTAGTATACATATATATATATTATATGCGAAGTAAAGCAACCTTGTATACTATACATATATATACACACAGCCTGGGCGGACAGCTGTTTCCCAGAGTCGCGAGCGCGAGCAATAAGACAATTCTATGATTTATATTTATGAGTGTCCGCCGTTTAATAGCTCCCGTGTTGCTGCTGCTGCTGCTGCGGCTGCTGCGGGCCTTACGAAGGAGAGTCGGGAGCTGTATAAGAAAAGGACTGTTACGAGAGCGCAGGAGCTGCTCTCGGCTTGGGCAGTAGAAAAAGGAGGCAAAAAGAGATATAGGAGAGAGGAGAGAGGGCTAGCGGATGATGCAAGGGGAAAATGCGCTCGAGCGGAATGAAATATTAAAATGCGAACAGCATCGTGTCGGAGAGTGGAGAGAGAGAGAGAGAGGCGGAACGTGAAAAAAAGAATAGTGAGAAAAATCGCGAGGGAAGAGGAGGAGGAGAAGAAGAAGGAGGAGGACAAGGGTGCGCGTGTCGTATGTATATATAATGCGTAGAAGTGAATCGAATTGCGTTATTAATTCAGTTGTGTGTGTGTGTGTATTGAATTGCAACGGTGAGCGCGAAATATTTTTTTGACAGGCGTGTCTGTATATATATATATATAGATATAGATGAACTTAATATTAATCTTATACGGGGTCGATGTAATATTACGTAATTAGATTACGTCGTAATTTACCTTAAATAACTGACATTTAGCACCTGAATTTTTTGCTTCACGCGCGGTTTTACACTTTTAATCCTTCTTTTTTCGTACATCCATTAAGGATAAGTATCGACGGAAAAGTATCCCCTCACCACGGAAAGATATCGTTAAGGTAACGAGACAGGCAGTTGAGATTCGAGATTTACAACGCGGTCGCGTGGGGGCATTTTAAAATCAGCTCTGCTCTCTCTCTCACCCTCTTGCGCGTACAAGTGCAAAACACCATCAGATGGTCGCGTTCGCGAAGAAGAGATAAAATTCGAGAAAGATGAGAGAATCTCTTAACCCCTTGCTTCTTATTTCTTCGAAACAAAAACGCCGCTGCGGCAAGTGCCACGAGGCTTATATTCTCTCTCTCTCTCTCGCAAAAGAAACTGAGAGTGAGCGCGAGAGTTAAAAGCCAGCCGCGAGAGAGAAAGGCGCGATCATAAACTCGATACTCCGCGTGATGAACGATCCTGATCGATGTTTACGGCTCTCTCTCTCTCAGCTCGCGGCTACACTCGCGAGAGAAAAAAAAGAGCGCAAGTGCGCCTCGTAAAAATAAAAATTGCAGCGGTCTGGACGATAAGAACGATTCTTGATTGGCTGTACTGTTGCTGCTGCTGCTAAGAAGAAGAGAGAGAGAAACGTCGAGCCTCGCGGCAGCAAGATTGCAACTGTACGAGCGAGTTGCGCTTCCGCCGGCAACGGCAGCAGCAGCAGCAGCAGCGAAGAATGCAACTGATTATGAGTAATGGGGTGCGAGGAGCGCACGCCCGCGTTTCAACCTCAAAGCTTCTTTTCGGCCGAGGTGGATGCACTTTTATAGCGCGAGTGTACAAGAGCAAGATTTTATGCGTCGATGTATATATATATATTTATGGAGCGAGTGATTTTTGAGAAAGATTCGCAAAGGTTTACGAGCGCGTGAATTAATTTTTTTCTCTATCAGGAGAGAAGTTACGGTTTTTTTTAGTGCGATTGGCGAGTGTAAACGAAGTTATTGCCGTTGGATTCGGTCGAAGAAAAGTTTTTAATGTCGCTTTGATTGTTTTCGCATGAAATATCGATGTTTATATATATATGTATACTGCGTCCTATAAATATTCGATAATTTAATCGATTTTTGAAGCGTTTGCTTGGTATGTGTAGCCCCATTCCCAATAACTAAACTTCTTTAGTGTACATTTACGACGCTAATACCAGGGCTGTAAAACGCTCTTGCAAGAATTCATTGCAAGAGTGTGTGTGTATATATATATACGAAAATTTGTTATTCGTATATAAATATATAAAAGCATCGATTACCATTACACTCGGAAATTAAACTTTTTATACCAGTCTCAATTAGTCGATTTCGATCCAATTCCCTCGCGTATTTACGCGCATGCATGCATGCATGCGTGTCCCAATAACAAACGAAACTCTCGTTCTCTCTTTCGTTCGCAGTGCAATAAAGAATCCAAACCCATTGGCACTGCACGTGTGTGAGATAATTAGCTCCTATCTTTTCCCTATAAACAAAAAAGCTATACGAATTCCACTTTCTCTCTGTCTCTTTCCCTTGAATACCTACAAGTTGATCAGTCGCATAGATATATATATATACACATTCGCTCTTAGACCTCATGTGTGTATATATATCTATATATTTGCTCAGCGGAATCTCTCACGCGTGCGTCTATTAAAACGACGTTGGTAGAACGAGAGAGAGAGAGCGAGAGAGAGAAGGGGTATACCATGGACAGACGCTTGGGTGGGCCGAATCTCGAATTAGTAACGGGGAGGGCCGGAGCCGCGAGTGTACACCTGCAGGTTCTTCATGAGTGGTCCCTGCAGTAGAGAGACTCGCACCCTCATTCGAATTCACTCGCGCCTCTACCCTTTATATGGAGTCCGCAGTCGATTTGATTCCACGCGGAGGTTGTGGCCATACCGCCGCTATATACTACTTCTCGGCGAGTCATTTCATTTTGGATACGTGTGTTATTGACCGGACCTTTCACGCAATAATGTGTAATCAATGGTCTTGTAAGGGGTGTGGACGCGCGGTTGCTTGGTTCTTTCTTTTTTCTTCTTTTTTTTATTCTTCTATGGTATATAGGAGAAACTAGGTAGTCGTTAAAATTCTATTTGGTCTTTTGTGATGTCTATTAGGGACGAAGTGATGGTATAATATTGAATTGATTTCGGATTTTTGTATATAATAGGGGTGTAGTGTGAGGTACATTAGGTATTGTGTAACGATTTATATAATTATCTATTTAGTAATCATAAATATTTTCCAAAAGTTTCGATTGTTTTGAGAACGCTATATATTTTATCTAAAAAGAAAAATTCGAGGAGTACGTGAAAAAAGGATGTATATAAGCATAAGATGATCGGGTCAACGGCCAGGAACAGTAAAAGACGTAAGAGCTGTTACGCGTACACACGCCTCAATGGTTCAATTAAAAAAATACACGCATTCTATCGATTCCCAGAAGCCCATATACTATATGTGCCTAATGATGGAAAGCAAATAACTTATTAAACCGCGTAGGCCTCCATTGTGCAAGCTTATACCATTTCTCTCTCTTGCTATTATTGTACCTACCGGTAGATCTATTCACACCGCTGCTGCAATAATAGTCGCGACCGTATACGCGCACATGCCGTCGTATAACCACCGCACCAGGTGCCATTGATTCAAGTGCAGGTAAGTACAGTCGCGAGTCGTTAGCGTATATACACACATATACACGCGCAGGTCTTCGAACTACCGCGTCGAACGTGAAAGACGTCACTCTCTCTCTTCTCGTGAAAAGGATATATATCACGTGAGAGGCTTTTATTTGCATAGTCATTCGTCTAACGGCTCGTTGCGTTATACACACGTACGCATATGTGCATATATATATATACGCATCCGATGTATACAAATATACACGCGAACATCCCTCGTATATACGGGCAGGAAATTGGTTTTCTAATCCGGAGGTATTATAGAGAGAAAGAGTTGTACGGTAATAGTTTCAAGGTCCCATTGGGTATCGCGTTTCTTTTCATTCCTCTCGCGGTATATATATATATACGCTCTATTGTCTTTCGCACTTTCCCTGTCGATCGAAACCTTTCTTTATAATCCGCACGATTCAACGGTGTTTGTCGTGTCCTCGCGTTATATAGTATATATATATACCAAGCGCTCTGTTCAATCACCAGTAATTCCTCGGTCTCTGAATGAAGAAAGGTGATTAAGAGCGAAATAGGGAGTAACCCTATATTATACCGGCAGCGAAAGCGTTCGCACGCACCTTATATATCGCTTTTCATTCGCTCCGCATATAATAAGCTCTTGCGCTATACACTTCGTGGAAGTTTTTAGTATATTGTTTCGGACCGCTGCGACGGTTATTGATTTTAAATAACTTTATTGCATAAAAACACATTTTTATAACGAAAAACATGTATAATGAACTATAAAGACACTATATATATATTACAATCCAATATTTATAATGAAAATACGTAGTATATATCTCGATCTTTCCACAATTCCCGCATCCATCACATTCAATCTCCAGCTCCTTTCATTCACCCTCTCCTCACCGCGTCCCCTGTCCATTTCTCTCCTTCTTTTCATTTTTTACCCGCCAGTGTGGAGCGAGTTCCTTACATACTTACTACACATCACGTGTACTACACACATATATACGCTTTCACGGCATGACTGTGCCTTACAAATCACTTTCCCTGATTGACACTCAATACCTATACGGATCGAGAGAACGACTATATATACGCACATTCGTATATGTATGGCTGCATGCGGTATTATTATAATGAGCGGGCGGCTGCTTACGATAGATCGTACATAAACTGCCATTTATCGGCTCCTCGATCAAACTCTTTCCACAACGCGCATCCCCTTTTCTTCTGTCGCGTGTATATATACGCGTGTATTCTTTTGAGGACCCCGGCTGTGCGATGGCAAAAGCATATCTCTATATGGATATGGTGCTGGTATATAGTGTAGAGAGGAGAACGACGCGATAGTGATCGTATCGAATCGAATGACGACGCGTGAGTTATACACGTGCAAGCAGCGTGGATTATTGATTCGGGATTGAGCGGGTGCGTGATCGATCGGTTATCGTGGGACCTTGCAGAGCTTGATGGTTTGTTGTGGAGGTATTTTTAAGGGAATCAGTGAATCAGTTGTGAGTGAGAGAATTCGTTGGATAACTGTTCGATGTAAGGGGTTAGAGTACGAAAAATGTTAGCTAATGAAAATTCTATTATACTTTAAAGTCTAATTTCTTAAAAAGATTTGGTTATTTTTTTTTTTAGAAAAAAAAGAGTGTAAGATTTTGTTTTTACTAGTTGGAAATAATAAAAAAAACATAAAGAACTGTTAATATATATATATTGAATAAAAATGAAATAAATTTCTAGAACAAGTTATCCCCTTCAAACATGTGTATATATATACAAATAAGACCATCGGCCGATATATTCTCCTCGCGCGCATATCTCTTTTGTTGACATTTACTCAGCGCACCTTATTCAGCTACCTCACAACCTCCTCCCCATACACACATATATAAATTTCAACAAATTCCTTCTCCCCCCGTCGTACAAACAACAACGTATATATAAATCCCCCGAAATATATACACTAGCTTGGCGCAGCGCAGATGCGAATAAATTCCGCATAAATCTCGAAAAAAAAAAGGGAATTGATTCCTAAATAATCCAGCGCGTACAAAACCCGCGCCGCGGCGGTCCATACCGTTGCGCGCGCGCACACGCAGTCAAACCGAATCATCCGTTTATATACAGACACGCATACACAGACGAACCGCGTGTGCGCAAACTGGCAGGTGGAGCATGTACGTCTCGCACGTCATTCGCATGAGAGGCAGTCCGAGAAATTTAGCATTGTGTCCTGCTATAGCAACGTTTATATATATATATATATATACACACGAACCCAATGTGTATATATACCTTCCTTCCGCATCGTCTCGGAATAATGCGCCCAGTGTGTGTATATATATATAAACGTCCAACGAAAAATGCGAGTTACGCGAAAGGGAAAAAGCGAGAATTATGCGCAGGCACGTACAACCGAGAGACAAGATAGATGCTTCGGACACGCTGACCGATTCCTTAACGAGCGACTGGCCACTGCTGCTACTGGCTATATAGCCTGTGCCGCGTGTATTTCACACACACGCATACAAAAGGAAAACGTGATTTCCGGTTTTCTCGTCGATATAATAGCCGCATGGCAGATTTGCTTACAATTGTTGTATATATATATAGACGATCGACGAGCGTTCACGTGTAATTTGTGATCGCTGTAAATAACAATTTAGTTGTAGACTTGGTTGTATATAGAGAAGCAAACGCCGATTGCTTGATTTCGTTTATCATTGTACCATCGTCCAAACATATATATATATATATATATATATATATATATATATATATATATATGTATGTATATATAAGACCGTTTGTTACCACCATTCGAACCGCCATTATGACTTATACAAGCACATTAGCAACTGAAAAGGTCCCAAACAACGACAACTTCACTGCATATACATAGCAGAACTAGCAAAGTCACTGCACAGATAATCTCATAATAGATGCTCCGACTTCTTGACAATTCCCTTCGAACTACAAAAATCTACTACCCATCTTTAACAGCAGCATCGCAGAACGAAAACAAAAAAATCTCTCTCACATATATATATAATGTACCATCCCATCCAGTTAGAGACGAGAGACAGGTACAAATATAGGTTCGGCAAAATGCCGCTTTAGATGTTATCTCCCTCTCGCGCGCGCGCACGCGGGGACGAAAATGAGACTCTCATCCATAATGCAAGCTCGCGCGAATAGAGAGAGAGGAGGAGGAGGAAGGGAGAGTGTATAGTATATAACCGCGCGCGGCGAACAAATGGCCCGCAAAGTGATTCGCGACAAGAGCCCCCCTGTGTGAGAGCGCGGCGTTATGCGTGTGCGCGGTAGCCGCGCGTGATGGAAACACGGGAGAGGATAGACGGAGAAAGGGGAGAGTTATGAATACGTGTGTGTGTGTGTGTGTGTGAGGAGATTTCTTTTTTTTTCAATCGACGTGGCGTCTTGTCGGCGACTGAAAAAGATGATGGTAAAGCGGGGGGTCGTCGGTGGTTGGAAATTAATTTTTTTATTATGGAATGGATATATTCACGGTTGCGTTGGTATTTCTAGTGAAATTGCTTACCAAGGGTATAGCCCTTTTAATGGCTCAATAAAAAAATAACGTTAAAGCCGAGAAAATGAATTTTATTAAATTTTTTTTTTACTACCTCGTTACCAGATGTCATTTATTAACGTTATTTATAAACATATATATATATATAGATTCCGCTTGCTTTTCGATAATTTCATCCCCCTAATTTCCTTACTCGAACCACTCACTCAAGCGACGTTGAAACAACGTGGAAACGGTCACATCGCATATCTCACGAGTATCATATCGTCACTCTCGCGTTGGGAAAAATCCTCTTCCCTAGAAAAGCATAAAAATTTACGAAGTATAAAAACCGAAATTATCGTTAATTACCGTCTGAGAGACGCGCTGCACACGCGGGCATCAGTCACCTCAATTACGAAACCATCGGGGCGTAGCAAACCCGAGAGTAAGATACGTCCCCATCGTCTTTTCGTATCCGTCGAAGAGATCACCGATTCTCACGGTATATATATATGAACTCCTCCTCGTCCGGGGTGACTTTTCGAAGTCATCTTGGCACGCGTCACGCACCTGGGCAGTCTTCTCCCCCCTCTCTCTTCAAAAAACCTTTTCCATCCCTCGCGATTGCCTTAGGATAGTTGATTGGCGCGGGACTTAATAACACGGGCTACGTTCTTTTTTTCTCTCTCAGCTGAGTGAGAGGCTGCGTACGTCCCTGCTGCGTCTACTGCTACTCCACTCCGTTGAAACTCGTCCACGCGACGCGCTGTAAGAGTATTAGGGATCCGAGGAAGCTACCACTATACGCTATATATAAGGGCAACCAAGAGAGTAGAGAGATTCCTATCGGCTAAGTCTCTTCGCGGCCATCCCTCGCTCTTCTAAATAACTCGTTTACGGCTGCCAATTTCGCTACGGTCTTACACACGTGGATCTGCTTTGCCCGCATCTTCGTTGTTGTTGTTTTTTTCTTTTTGTTTTCGTTGTCCACGTCTAATTGCATACACGCAGCCGCCCGCGACGTGAAATACGAGCGTTGCTGTGTATGTGTGTGTGTGCGTATACCATAGCGATATTCCACCGATAATGAGGATATTGCTGCATGCGCGATTTTGGGATTGAAAAATGCGCGCAGAAGGGCGCTTTATGACTATATTCATTATGCGCGGGGATATGAGAATAATAAAAAAAAATAAAATAAAGGAAAGGGAGGAATATTTCGGTAAGGCTTAGTTGGTTGCTGAGTTATGGAATGGGTTTAGAATACGAGGGAGAGAGAGAAGGAGACCGAACTATTAAATATCGAGAGCAGTAAAGATTATACGGCTCTGTGTAGTATTTTATTTCGTGAATGAATTGGTCGCGTCAGGATCTGGGGAGTAATAAACTCGATAGTTCTCTCGTTAATGTTAAAAGCAACAGGTTTCTAAATTCACGATTTTAGCGGTTATGCTATATAGTGATATTTTTCGTATAGACAAGCAATGTATATATATATATATATATATATATATATATATATATGCAACCAAAGTGAACCACTATAGTTATTCATTTTACAACCTATGATTATATAGAGTTATAAAATTGAAAGTAAAAAAAAACTTTTGAAAGATTTTAAAACAAGAACTAGATTTACGACCGCCCTACGCATCCTTTACAAAAATCAACAAAGAATCCCGAGAAAAGCTACTACAGCGTACCGTATATAGAAACAGAAATCCTTATCTTTTAAACAGCTCCCTCGTAATCGTCTATATATATATATAATATTTTCCCTTTTCCAACCTCTCGCTCATCACATGCACAGATATACCGAATATCTGTATATGTATAACAAACCACCCGGCGCAGGAAGCGAGTACATTTTTACGAGTCTAGCCCCTCGTAAAATTGGCTGCGGGAAATATATACAGACAGACAGACAGACACGTGCTACTCCCGAGACGACATAACGAAGGAAAACGCGGGAGTTGTATAATAACATCAAAGAAGCAGATACCGCTCTGGTAACTCTTATATATATACGCGTGCTACGATAACCCCGTGGAGTTAAGCGCACGTGTAGAACCGTACCCCGTGTAGGGGAGACAAGAGACTGCAGGCGATGCGCCAAGTGTGGTCCTGACTTACATGCAGATGGCTGAACGATGCTGCTGCTGCTGCTGCTGTTGTAGCTTATACGTGAACGACTAACTTCGATTTATTCGACACCTCCCCTGCGGTCCTCAGTAGGAGCTAGCGGAGCTGAATTTATGCCTGAGGAGGGGTTACATGCTGCGGATATACGTACTTGCGGCTGCGACATGTGTTAGCTTAATTAGCCATTTATGAGGGGCTGATGAGATAAGATTTTCTTTATATGATGTGTATAGGTGGTGGATGCGTAGTTATACGTGGTAATTGTTACGCTTAGGTTTAAGTGGTATATATTTTTATATTTTAAAGATTCTAATACGAGCTATATCACGAGCGAGATACATCTTTAAAACACTATACGCTCGCGAAAAGAACTCTTATGCGAATCCTCGAGGCAACGACCGCAAACCACAATAGGTGTGAAATAGCCTCGGGCACAAAACGCCGTCTAAATACCGCGCAATTACGGCTTGCAGGAGCTTTTGCAAAACTGAAAATTACACACTCACGTATATAATATGTATATATAACGTTCGACATTTTGCAAAAGAGCTTCATGCTGTGTTATATACCCTCGACTTCGCGTATATATATATACGTACGACAGTGCGGTTACAACCACGAGCCCGGTAAGAGAGTTATTATGCTAATGAGCCCACGAGGCACGCCTAATTGCACCGCTTGCGCGCGCGCGCGTGCGATGCGACCGTCTTCTTTTTCCTTACCTTCCTTGATTCTGTGCAGAGAGAGAGAGAGATGGTGCACGCCCGGTCTTTCCCAGAAAGTTCGGTTGTATATTCGCGTGCGAAACGGATCCACTCCCGCGGTACTTATAAGCTCGAGCGCGCTCTTTTCCGAGGTTAAGCTGCAAGGACGTGAGGAGAGTAATAAAACGGTTACGTTGAGAGAGAGAGAGAGCGTAATTGAACGCTATGGTGAGGGTAATTTATGGTAATATGCGGTAAGCGTGAAGCGAGGTACTCGGCTTCCGTGGTTATGTGAGATCAGAATGAATTTTAGTTGATATGCAATGTGTTTAAATATATATACAAGCTTTTACAGAAGCATGAATAATGATAAAGATTAAGTGATTTTATTAATATTATATGTTATATATTATTTGTATAGAAATTTATTTTTTTTTTTTATAAGAGTAAGCGTATCGTAAAAAATTATAACGATTTTCGATTCACGAGTGGAATGCAATTTTCTAATTATATATGAAGAAAAAGTCGGCAAGGTTTTTAACAAGCGTGACCACTCATACGGCTCCATCGACGTCGAAACATTTCGAATTCTCCGATCGCAAGAAGTCGAGATCCGTCATAAAGGCCGCATCGTCGCTCGTGGAATTCGGATAATATCCGCATGATGCAGCGCGCTAACGAGGACCGGGGCCAACAAATATATATATGTATATAGTCAACTGTCGTCGTCATTCTTTCCGCTCGTGCACGCGCAGAAGAAAACGACGTTCGTTTCCTACCCGACTGATTCCGGTGAATCACCAGCGATTTGAACTTTTTGCGTGGAATATATGGTACCAAGAACTCTCGATGATACCGATATGCTTACCAAATATATATATATACCTGTGGCTGTATGTTTTTGGCTGCTGGAGTGCAGTCATCTTGATTCGATATTAATTTAGATATGACAACGATGTTGAGAGGTTGGGCTAAATGGTTTTGTCCGATGGCCTTATTAAAATTTATTTGTTTAATACGCGTGCCTTCATTTAATTATATATATAGCGACGCGAAGGTTATAACTATACACATATACAATGCTCATTCACAAATAACCAAGCAGCGTAAAATAAAATAGCTAATCAAGATTTAATAAACTCATCGAAAACTCCCTAAAACAATAATTAACGATGGACCGTGCTCAAGGTACAGCCGATACAGGTGAACATATGATACCCCCGTCGCGATATACACACACCGCTGCCATATACTAATCTCTCCGAGTGGTCTATATAGACCCGTGCACGATATCCCCTTCCTGAAAAACGCCGATCCGTGAAAAAACGTCATCAATCACCACAGCCACAGACTCGAGATACCAGAAATCCATAAGATATATGTATAATATCGGGCCGCACGCGAGCACAACTCCCATATATAATATATAGTATATATATACTATATACAAAATCCATTGTGCCGATCATCATCATCGCCGTGGTCAAGACCGTATACATAAGTTGGTCGAGACACCGAGCGGACAAAAAGTCGGAAAGAATCTTGAGCCGGAATCTGGAGCGGACCGTTGGGCGGATCCTATCCTCTCTGTATACATATATACGACTCCTCCTTCCCCCACGGGGATCATCGTTCTCCTCTATATATACTATATAATACAACGGCGATGCAGCAGCAGCTGAGTTTCGCGTGTGCACACACATATATACACGTGTGCAGCAGAGTCCAGTCCGCAGAGACTTTGGTGGTCCGGCTTTCGTCGCATGCCGACAAAGCAACGTCGGCAACTCCCATATATATATAGCTGTGTGGAAAGCCGAAGCTATTGTCGCGCGCGTCTGCACTTCTTTGCGTTGACGCGCGTCCCATGCGCGTGCCAGGAAGGACGGCGTCGAGGGAGGTCATAGCTTTTGTCTACGATTTGTGCGTTAAAAGAGAGGGAGAGCGAGAGGAGAAGAAGAAGAGAGTGGAAAATATGTGTCGAACGAGTGCCAGAGCTAATTCTTCAATATCGATTTGGTAAGGTCGATCGGTAAGGATTTAAGCTGAATCGAGCAGTGGGTAAACATCGTTGCACGGTTGGATTTTAAACGAGGTATACGGTTTGATGCGGATGGTGAATGAGGGATTGGAGTGTGCATGAAATTCGCTGGTATTCAGGGTTTTCAATATTTTCGTTACATCGATTATTATTCATAAAAAGCCGTTAGGTTAAGGGGACTTCTTATTGGTAAAAACTATTTTTATCATTAATATGGCATTGAATTACTGATAGCCAATTAGTTTAAATATCGAACAGTATTATTTATTGTAAAGATTAAATTATTATATATGCTGTTTAATATCAAAGGTAAATTATTATTTTTAATAAATTTACATTTACGATCAAATATCTTATGGTTAATAATATATAGTTTTTACGTTTTAACGCAATAAATATATTAATTATATAAAGATTTTCTTCTCTAAGTTCAATGTTACGGTATAATATAGTGAACTACTATAATTTTGTGAATACAATCATCTATAACATATTACTCATAGTGCATCAATAAGTTACATCACTATATACCCCGACTAACGAATTTTCGATATAACATTATTACCATTAAAAACCGAGACATATATCTATATAGAATCTAAATAACTGCACAGGACTACATAAATAAAGTGATTAGCTCGCAACATAATTACTGCAGCGCCGTATATATAACCTCGATGTATATATATATATATATACACACTCGAGGCCGCGCCGCTAAAACAATCTGGAAGCATTAAGAAGACGAATTACGCGAGGATGCCGTCAGGACCACTCTTGCCAAAAGGGTTAATTCATCTTCCCCCTCCTAACAAATTTCGCGAAACGGGGGAAACGAAACTCTCCTCGCCCTCGCCGTATAGTAATTTAAGCTCCGCGCCCTCTTCCGCCCTTCGGAATTAAGATCCCCCAGCTCCCATCCCTCTCTTCTCCCTCTTTTCCGCCAATCAAAAAAAATATCTCTATATACACACAAACCACGCGCTCCCTTCTCCCCAAAAACCACGCGCGATGCGCGCTATATATATATATAAAAGCGTGTATGTGCACGCATCGTCGTCGTCGTCGTGGTCCGGCAATTTGTCGGAAATTACAGTGTGGGCCATTGATTACCCTGGACACACGCGCCGCTGCTGCTGCTGAGAGAACCGCGGCGATTAAACAATCTAGGCCTCCCAAGCGTTCGCGCACGCCTGATTCTGGGAGGTTTTATACCGCGGGGGCCTATATATATATACCAAAAGATCTTCTCTATCCGCACGTCTGTGTGTGTATATATAGAGAGGCCCAGTCTCCTGCAGGCTACTATACATCTATGAGGGAAAGGGGGACCAGTAACAGCGCAGCAGAGACGATCGGCCCGGGGGCCAACGCTTGCCGAATGAAGCGGTTATACGAGCGCGCGCGCGCGCGGGCTAATAACATATTTAGGAGAGAGAGAGAGAGAGAACACGAGCGTCCCCACCGACCTCCCAAGATGGCACACGCGCAGTGGCTTCTAGCGCGTGGCGCATCTTTCCGAAGAGGAGGAGAAGGAGGTCCTGAGATACTTCGCTTTACTTGCATATACATATATATATATCTATACAGTCGTTTCGCCTCAAGTCCCAAAGGAACATCTGCGCGCGTGCGCGTGTGTGCGATCATCATCTTTTTGGCGGGTATGTGTATTAATTTTAAAAGCCCAAAGAGCTTCGATGTTGAGGTCTTATACCTTATGCATGTGTATACGTACGTACATATATATGTATACATATGTGTGGTTATTAAATTATCCGTAAACGGCGCATTAAAAGTACATGCAAAACAATCAGAAGCGTGTATTAAGAAATTTTTATACGTTATATTACGACAGAGAGGGAGAAGGGAACGCGTGAGTACACGTAATATTAAGGCTGGCGTACTTGATATCGCAAAGGGAGGGCCGAGGGCCCACCGACGACGTCCAGATCCAACCAAGGGGACCGCGAAAATTTCTGTCGGCATTACGCAGTTTACGAGGGCGAGTTTAATAGATGGCTTATATAGATATTGCGCTCTGCCGCGCGTGTATAATTTTTCTTTTTTTTTCTTTTGGTTATAAATCCTGAGTTTACACGACGCACGCGCGCGCGCACGTCTCAATTTAAGGGGTATTCGCGGAGATGCGCGGTGGTATGGAGGGATTTTTATGGTATAAGGGGGGGAAAAAATTTTTTTGATACGTAAATGCGTGTGTGCCGTAAAATGTTTATATTCATGTACGGAACATGTTGAAATATAATTAGTTAGTGCGGCCGCGCGCGTAATTAGAGGAAATTGATTTGGGGTAGTATTTTTTTTTTTTTTTTCATCGTAAATATATACATGTATGTCTGGTGTATATTTCTGGAAATAATGGGGCACAGGGTGGTTTGAAAAATCGAAGAAAATAAACATTTGCTGTGAGTTGTGGAAATCGGTGTAATTAGAATAGACAAAAATTACCGCTGTAATATTGCTCAAACCCATATCTTCTAGTCTCTTTTCTCCCTCTTCGCTTCGCAAAACCCACAGTAAAAACTCAAACTTTACGCGACTCGTCCAACCATCGGCTATATACACGTCAATGTTAAAAAAAACAACAGCAGCTCTTCACATTTTCCGTAAGTCTGTGCAGGTGCGCCGTTGAAAAACAGAGGCAGAAGAGGCATAATGTCTCAATGGTTTCTTGCACCATGAGAGCAATCATCTGTGTACACGGGTCCGCTCCGCAGTTTCACAGCGATTCGCGTATAACCTTTGGACAAATGAAGATTTTATTCGTTTTACGCGACGGCGGCTGTTTCAGTCTCTGGATAAATATATATATATATAAAAGTCCTGCCTTTGCGCAAACTCGAAGAGAGACGTCAAGAGCGGCGCGAGTCAGCTGCAATTTTGCAGTTACCTTTTTGCTGCTACTTACTCTCTGCGCGCCAAATGGCTGCAATTATTCGTGATTTCTTTTCATTGCGAGCTTTCTTTTCCCGAAGTGCCTATGCCGCTGTATATAAAACGCTCAGCTGTTTATGTCAGATTTGAAAATTACGTCAGCTGTCACTATACTTTAGCATTTTGATTTTTCGAAATGAAAATGTCAATAAAAATTCTATAATTTCATATAAAGCTAAATTTTTCTCCTATCTCTCTCCTTCACTCACAAGCTCACGTATACTTTACCATACAGCAATAGCCGGATTACAGGCAGGCATTACACCGAAGCTCGTTGTTACAACGGCGCTCGCTTACCAAGCTACGCACACATACACGTATATATACCTTATAGACCCTCTCTTCTACTCTTTAAACGCCACGCGAAACTACCAGAACGCGAAAAAAGTCAAACGGTTGCTGCTCCTGCTGCTGCCGCCGCCTCACTCACTCGTAATCTCCATTTTCCTTTTTCTTCCCTCTGGCGTGTGCCCCATGGTACACTCTCGGCTTCTTTTCCGCATATAATTTCCCCGGCATTTCGTGCACGCGCCGTCGAGCCTTTATATTTATAAGCCTAGAGCCTCGTACCTCGGCGCAGAGGGTAAAAAAAAAATAAACAACGTTGTTTGTGCTCCCGTGACAAGCTATATACGAGCGCGCAACCGCGAGATATACGATTTGCGTATATATATATATATATATTTTAGAGCTGCCAGCCTCTTTCTCTCTACCTGCCTTCACAATTATGTTATAAAGTACGCGCCGCGCGCGCGTGTGCGCAAGAAAAAGTCGTAGAGATTTTTTGCACTCTGACGCGTGCCAGCTGCAGTGGTGTATATATATATAGTAGTAGTAGTAAAGGATCGCGGAAAATTATTATATATACATAAGTGCGTGTGCGAATTGTCGTGGTAGCCAACTCCCATAGGTTTCTAATCGCGCGTATATATGTATGTATAATACTTGAACGCAACAAGTGCGCGTGTGCGATGCGTGGTTTATATATACTACGTAGTCGCACCTGCACGCGACTGTACGAAACTGTATATATATACGTGAGATTGCTATCTCAACGCGGGGACATTCTTCGGGAGCTTGGGAAACGTGATGAAATTTTGCGATTTCCTTACTGTTATAGGTATATATATGTGTGTGTTTATTTATTGCTGCGTCCACTGTGTTATTTTTCAGGTGATTTAGTATTGTCGGGCGGTTGGTTGATTATTTGAAAGGCTAAATTCTTCAATGCAATGGTAAAAATTACTTTTGACAAATGAGTTATACTGAATTTTGTAAACGCTAAAGATTATTTTTAGATTTACAATATAAGCAAATTATTACTGAAAATTCGTGCGTCTTGCGCATATATTAACTATATACCTGCTCCCGAATAAACTTCAATCTGTGCACTGACAACCTCGTAAAACCAATAACGCCGCGGTAATGCTCCAAAAAGAGGAAATTAATAATTTTTAACGTCTGCAAACATAACTATAAACGAAAACCTTAAAATATACGAGTATATATATAGTATATACGACACTAAGGAACGCTGCGCGTCCGCGTGTGCGCGGCAACTCCTTCCGTCTGGAAACATTATAAGTAACTGCGAGTCCTAAAGTAATTTTAATGCGTCGCATAAAACTGTTATGAGCATTTTAAAATCTTAACGAAGAATAAATTTTTTCGTCCCCCCACCCTCCAACCATCAGCATTGCTTCGCCGACGTTTTACAGCATTGTAAATTTCCGCTGTACTCCGCAACGCTAACCTACATTCAAGTAGCGAAATTACGCTGACAATTAGCGACACAGAGGCGGATTCGTCAGTATATATATACTATATATATACTTCTTCATCCCTACTACTCCAACACGAGAAGACGCAAAATTATTCGACACAGCCGCACTGTAGAGATAAAATCCTCGCGACCACACACATTCGGTTGGTATACACACACACACGTGCTCACCGTGTTTTACCGCTTCTGCGGAATTTGAATCGTCTTTATACATATATACACACACATACCCATACTCGTAATTGCCGCAGAGGCAACCAACCCTCGCGTGCGGTGCTTGAGGCTCGCGTGTCCCTTCGGGCTCCCTCACCGCACTGATGGATTCCCTTGGATGGTATGTATGTATATATACATGTGGAGGCAGATTTCTAGGGCGCCGAGTGTGGGAACTATAGGAATAGGGAATTGATTGCTGGTTTCAGGGTATATAGTGTGCTGTTATTCGGTTGATAGATTTGTATCGCGAATTGAAAAAGAATTCGTGGCCTGTGTGATTTCAATTTTCGGGGTGTCTCGGGTGGGTTTTTAAGGGCAGAAGGTAGACGCGAGGAATCGTTTAAGGCCTTGAATTGATTGTAATTATACGCGTATAGCAAGGCTACTACAAAAAGAATCAATTTGAGCTGAAAAGAAACGAACTGCGGGATCGCTTCATTTGTTAGCGGAATATATATGTATATACATTATATATAGGGACTTGATTACGAAAACCACTCAAGTTCTTGATTATTTTAATTTTTTAATTATCAATGCGCATATACGTATGATTTCGAAATACATGCATATATACATAAATTAAGGACATTAAATATCCGTTTAACAAGCATGTCCATTTCGTTTTAAAAACATGTACAATATATATATATATAGAACTTCGGCGCTGCTATATATACTAATACTTTAAGTGAATTTCAATTTACGATCTTATTACGAGATATTACTCAATAAAATATATTTTTCTCCTCCTCCTTATAGCTGCGCGTGCACGTTTGCGCGCGTGCAGCGACCTCGTTAGAAATAAATAGAGCAGCTGTGCGGTTTACCGCAAACCAGAGTAGAGCAAAAAAAAATAAAAGCACTAAAGTATAATTAAGCAGCTCCCATACTTTTCTTCCCGTGTGTCTCTATCCACGTGTATATATATATACGGGGTGGTCCAACCACTACAAATTATACACATCAGCATGACCGCGACGAATAAAATAATTAATAATATGCGGCAGTCTAAAATTCAACAAAAGACGGTATATATATCCGCCTAATTACCGCATATATACAAATTCGTGATGCCTCGTGTTCCGCAAAATTATAAACAGGGAGAGAGACCACCTTAGCGATATATATGCGGGTTTCTCTTTTCGTTCGTCCAGTATATATATATATATATATATATATATATATATATGCATGCGCGACTTAAATTTTGATGTCGTCGTTAAAGCGCTGCACGACACGGACAGGCACAGGGATTTCGGCTCCCGCCGCTGTGGAAAAGTCGAAATTAATTAAAATACTCATCGAGCGCACACCGCGCGTGGCTAATTACGCGAGTGGTCGCTATATATATATATATATATATGTGGATGAAAAGATACACGCGGAGATTCGCGACGCGTGCGTGCATATTACGGAGGTTCGCCGAAATTTACGAGCCTGGATTGCTTGGATTCGCAAAAATGCACGCGCACGCGCGTATATATATATGTATATATAGTGGCATACACGTGCGGGCGCACAGCGGAAGGCTTTTAAAGTACTTTCGGGAAGATATTTACGTTTTTCTTTTTTCGTATTTATGTACTGAGTTGAGTTTAATTCGAGTCTCGGGATGCTTGTATATATATATATGTATATAAGGAGAGCGTAGATTTGGCGAAGCGAATACAAACCGAGTGCTTAAATTTCAATTAAATGCGGTTTGCGTATATTTATCTGGGTATGTATGTATGTGCCATGGGAGATATACAAAAATATACTTTACGGTTTATAGGTGTTTAAAATTTCGCATGAATAAAGGCGAACGACAACAAAGATTTTAATTATTGTAAAAACAAGAAAATAACTTATACATGCGTACGCTTTGATATCTCGTGCGCCTCTCAATAAGAAATTACATTTTTCTCTTCTTCTTCTTTTTTTTTTGCTCCAGAGAAAAATCAATATGATTATCAATTTGTAAAAATAAATATATACTCGAAGCTCGCCTTGTAAGTGTACTAATTTATGTTGATCAGAAAAGATTTTCGATTTTATCGACGAGCCGCGCACACACACATATATATATATATATATATATATCCTCCATAAGGAGTAAAAAAAAGTCTCTCATTAATCGGAATATAAAACCAAGCCTGGCGTCGCAAGGATCTCTCTCCTGTTAAAAGAGAAAGGACACCGTGGCATCCGATCACCATCGCCAGTCTCTCCTCCCTCTGATCAACGCAAAAAAAAATTATTGATATTTCGAAATATCGTAGCGTCTGCGTTAAGCTACCAACTTGAACGCATCGTCGCGGCGGAACCAAGAGGAATCCGGGAATGCGGTCGCAATATCAATTAGCAGTGGTGAGCCAACGAATGGATTGATTCCGCGTCTCTCTCTCTGAAATGCCGCGGTAAAAAGGGACGAGACCGCACAGACGATCGCACGGGCTCGTATTATAAAAATTTTATCTGACACTCGGTTGATCGGATCGCGACGCGTGTATGTATATGATGCCGAAACCACTAATTGCAGCTGCTGCTGCTGCTGCTTGCGTGCGGATGCATGTTTACAGAGGCGGTCGTTTTTTGTTGTTGCGCGTTGCGTTTTTTTTTTCGTTCTCTCGCGCGCTTGTAATAAGCGTATCTATACGGCTGATATATATATACAAGCGAGTGTGGGTAAGGATTGAGTAGAGCGCGTGTGCGTTTAGTTGGGTGGACAGAGCGGAGATTGTATATATATGCGAGTTATTAATATATGGGCGAGCTTGTAAGTAGTTTGTACACTTCCTTTTGCTACTGTTAAATCTTTATCTAAATCTCTATAGCAGTTCAAATTTAATATAAATACCGTTACTATAATCATTGTAATTTTTTAAATCTATATTAATAAACTTAATTATAATTGTTTTATTTATTTTGTTTATTAATTTCTTTTAATTCATACCACTTCATTCTGAATTTCAAAAAAAAATTTTTGAATTTTAAAATACCCTTCTTCTCTTCCCCATACCCGCAATATTTATATCCCTTTCTCTTTCTTTCTGTTCCCCTTCCTCTCTCTCTCTCTCTCTCTCTCTCTCTCTCTCACATGTATAAAATATATAGCTCAATCCTCGACCTCTGCACACGCGCCAACGCTCGCTTATTCATTCGTTATATCTATATATATATATAACAACCACACACGCACACGCGTCGGCACTTTCTTATTCGTTGCGTCCGCACATATCCCCACCACTTTAAATCACTGCACTCACGCACGTATCGAAATTAATGCAATTAGCCGATCGGAGCACTACCGCGCCGAATTTATCGGCCTTCGGTGTGTATACAATAAAGACAAGAGTACAACGCCGGCAGCAGCTGCGAATGAGCGCGCGCGCGTGTGTGTGCAGTTATCTCTTTTGATTATTTGCGATCTTCGACTTGCACGACGCCGGTTCTTTGCCGAGTATACGTAAGATTTCTTTTTTTTTTTTCATTTTTTTTTGGAAGGAGAAGAAGAAGGGGTATATCGAATGATACGGTGGAGGTTGTAAAGTCGGAACGTTTTTTGTTAATTTGTATATACGTGGAATTGAAATTAAGGCGGATAGCGACGGACGAGTTGACGTTATAAATATGAGCGTAAACTCGTGTAGACGGGATGAAAGCGTGCGCGTGCGCTTGCGGCTTGTAATTAGGCTTCGTAAAATATGGGTTGTTATATATGTGTACAACGTGAGTTTTAAAAAAAAAAATTTGCATTTACAAAAATCAATTATTTATACGAGCAGGGGAGAGAAAAAAAATTTTGTCATTTTTGCAAAATCTCAAAGGCGGCGACAACGAGTCTATATGTCGACGTATATATACATAAAGAAAAATAAACGATGGCACTGCTGACGACATCGTTATTATACTTCGTTTTCCAATAAATTCCAATACACATGCTCCCAAATAGACACGTCAAAGGAACTACATATACTCTCTCACATACACACTCTATTCCCCATAATACTTATACCCATCAATACCAGCGACACCCCATGCGAACTTCGTCCACGTAGGTCCATCACGTCCGGCACGAGCCAACGGTCAGCTATATAGTACGTATAGCTTTCATCTCTCGGTGGTCGCGCGACACTACACTGCGTCCCTTTAAAAAAAAAAGAAGAAGTGAGAGAAGAACCAGTCGTTGTCCCTCCTCCATATATACTACGAAGCAAAAAAGGGCATCTGGCTCCATGCGCTCGTCGACAGAGAGAAGACACACATACAATTCGGACACCGTCGCGTGGGAGGAATAGTGATTCCAAGCTTATAGTAAAGGAAACGAGTCCGAACGCGTGCCTTCTTCGCAGAAGTCACTGGCTTTTCTCAGTCGCTCGCGCGCGCCAAGACTTGAGGATTTCCCGTCGCTCGTAGTCTCCACCTACGATGGCGCCGTGCATTCAATAGCGAGTGCATTATAAGGCATCGTCGTCGTCGTCGCGCAAGAGTGAGAAAGAGAGGGAAACCGCATCACGTGATGCTGCTGCTGCTGCTACTTCGACGTGGTTTCCGTATATAGGCGACGTTGGGACACGCACATACAATGAGACGAGGAAATTATGTCGTCTCGTTCCTGCGTGCGGATACCCGGGGGGTGCAGTTATACAGTATGGGGGCTTTCTTACGACGAGTTCGATGGTGGTCGTGCATGCACTTGAATGAGAACCGCGAGGGTTGTGAGAGGAAAGGATGAGGCTTTTAAGTGATGCGGTTGGGATGATGTGAGACAATGTGTATAGGGGTTTTCCGGAGGACTGCGTGCAGGGAAAACGGAAGCAGCTGTCTGGATTTCTGGGTAACTTTGTGAGGGTGTAGAATGGTTTTGGAATTTTATTTCGACTTTATATATACCATTGCGAAATGAATGGAAGGCTGTTTAATTGCGTTGTACATTTAAAGTAATATTATATAATATGACAAGGAATGTATATTTTATATATATATGACTCAATCCCGGTAGCTAATATACGCGTGCGCATACCGTATGCAAATGGCTATAATATGTTTAAGCGTGTATATTCATTTGTAATTGTTGTTGGCGTTTGAAAAAAAGTTTGTAAGTGAATGAAAATAAAACGGCACGGTTTACGAGACACTTAAATGCTTAGAAACAAAGTATACGGGATTATGGCCGGCTTTTCGTATCGACATACTGGCAAAGTTGTTGATACCGATACAATATATAACGAAATCTTACGTCGAGGATATACATATGTATATATTCATTGCGCGAGTCTATAGAAGTGTAATGTAGCGATACATATATATGTTAAAACTATATAAGCTGCGAGTTGAAGAAATATTTTCTGTTATTTCATTGTATGGGGTACAAAATTACCATGAGATTATGTTATAGGAATCAGCGTAGGCGCTGCTCAGAAGCTGAACCGATATAGATGTATAATTCAAAACGGAGGAGAAGTACGTATATGGTATAACATTCGAAACTCATCCACTTGGTTTAGTCGCATATTATGCAAACTAATCTCCGATATCCGGATTATGACCGCTATTAAAATACTGCGTGTTCAAAAGTATATATATATACGCTTTTATATGAACATTAGCATACGTATAGATATATATTGAAAATTTAAATATTCTATGTGATGTGTCTGTAAAAGGTTGTTTGAAAAAAAAATCGAAGTTTAGAGAGGAAAAAAAGCGACGAGCCGGTTACCCAGGTGTTAACACTTCTCGTTAGGTACAGTATATGTGATCGGTTCGTAAATAATGTCGCACTAATAACTAGTCATATTTTTTCCTAAGTGATTTATTAACAAGCCCATAAAGTAATAACTGTTGTTCTCTCTTCAATGCCAGACGCACACAATCTATTTATGTACGTTTGAATGACACCCAAGAGATGTGGGATACATTATAAGTTATAATACAACATTTATTCTCATTTTGTATTTTTAAATAAATTAGTTTTACATTCTGCACGCATAAATATATAATAATCTCTCTGTGAAATAATTCAAATACTTAAATCAATTCCCGCCGCATGACGTTAATAACCAATATTTTACGTTTTTAAGTCGCTAATAAATAATGTAAGGAAAATAATATATTTTAAATTAATTAATTTATATATGCTCCGTATATTTTCGATAAAAAAAAATAAATATACGGCATGTTTTCACCGTCTCGTTTTCGGTTGACCAAGGAATAAAATTTTTTCGAAATAAAAATTTCTCACGATGCATTAAAAAGCAGTAAAAATCTTATAGCACGCGAGCATTAAAATTAAAAATTGTCTTTCGCAGAAGTATAACGCTATATACCCTCGATATATATATATATATATATATATATATAGTTTAAGTATAGTGTATCAGATAAGGCGACTTCTTTCGGCTACATTACTTCTCTCCAGTGCGCAGCTGTCATTAATATTCAACTTCCAAAGCCGTAAAGTTCCGGCGCGCGCACGCTCACCAAAAGAAGATCAGTCAGCTTAAAATTAATGGCGGCCGCGTCTCACGTATATATACAGCCTTAATTCCGCGTCTACCTGCGTATTGTTATATACTGTTCATTTCGTTTGGCGCGAGCGCTCATGTATTACACTTAAGTCGTAAAATCGCGGTTGAAATTGTTTGTTTCCTAATTTGGTGCTACTGAAAAATAAGCGCGTGAGAAGAAAACCGCGAACTTCTTTAAAACTTACCGTATATAGAGATTCAGAGGTAATTATAAAAGTGCCCTTTAATTTTCTAAACAACTACTATACCTGCTAATATCTACGTTAACGAATCGTTTAATTTACTGGTATATACATTCTAAATCTGAATATATATTTTTTCCAAACAGCACATATACATATGACCAAATACAACAGCCACATGTATGCATGCATCAGCAGAAAATCCCGAACTGGCGCGCGTGCCGGCGCCAAAACATCCTGCTTTCTCCCCGGAGGCGTAGCAGCAACGTATCTTCTGTATACCAAAAAACCAACGCCATACACACAATCCATATATATACATATACGAAAAAGAACGCAACAATGTATTATAGGTACGTTATACACACGAAGCCGGCCGACGTCTTATATATAGAGAAAAAGATTCTATACGGCGCCTTTTAGCTCTGCTTTTTCAAAGCCTTATACATACACACACGTTGCATTAGGTGTATCTGGAAAAAGCCTCCGGAAGGAAGTAGCGCGCGCGAGCCACCGCCGTTGCAGATTACGCCACAAAGGCCGCACACGCACCCCGAGCGGTCTTCTCTCTCTCTCTCTTGCCACGCGTATACATACTGAAAAGGCCTGTAGGTTCGTGCCGGATCCTTATGTATGCCTGCGTGCGCGTTGACTGTACAATAGGAACGAAGGTGGATACCACGTGGAGCCTTGGTTCTTGGAGATAGCGCCTCGTGGTGATGTCGGATGCTTATGCGTTCAATATGTTAGATGGATGCTGCTGGTGAGGAAATTACATGGATGTATATGTATATTATGGTTGGCGATGGTCTCGAGAGCTATTACATTGTTGTTGGACGCGTGTTCTTGAAGTATTTTGTTATAGTTGGAGTGTAGGGATTGTTGGTTTAGGTGCGGGGAATGTATAAATATAGGGTTTCTATAAGCATACTTGATTATATGTTTAAAAACATTAATTTGTTTCAATATAAAATACATCGTATAAATTTGAATTAAATACGTTTTTATATAAGAAAATTTACTATTTTTATAGTATAGCGTTGGTCCACACTCGACATATGAGACTTTTATACTGTTTCGAATAGTAATTTTACTTTTTATGTATCTGTACTTTTTATTATTTTTGCAACATTCAGAGTAAGTACTATTTCAAATAGTAAAACTAATGCTATGAGAATCTTCAAATGTAAAAAAGTAATGTTTACATATAAATTTATTTCCGTATAATGTATTTCTATTAAACCATATAATAAAGATATTTTTCCTCAACTAATATAGATTTTTTCTTTCCATATATACAATAATACAAAAGTACCTGTGGTATTTATACAATCTACATTATCTCAATCTACCTAGAGAACGAATTTCTATATGAATACACTTTAATAACTCACTTAAAATTCAAAGACCGGTCCATATAGATATTCTCCCCCGCAACAATCGATTATTACACGTGAACTCACGCGCATCCACAAAAATATTCAAACTTTTCAAGATTACCACACGCTCGAGCGCAACGCGAGCGAAGAGAAAAAGAAGAAAACAGCTCAGAGCACTCGAGCAGATTGAGCGGCGGAAAAAATGCTTATTCACTTGATTGCCCCGACCACCTCAGCGGCGCCAGCGGGAAAGCAGAGCGAACGCTTGGCGCTCTCCCTCTCACCGACAATAAAAGAAACCATTCGCCACGCATCCCAAGTGGAATTTTTGCACCTCGCGTACTTCTGATGCTCTCCTCCATCGTATACGATCAAAGAAAACTGCCGAGCATACTCTCTCTTTCTCTCTCTCTCTCTCTCTCGTCGACAACGACTTTCGCCAGGGAATGTTCAAATAAGTGAGATTTCCCGTGCGCAAGATCGTGCGCACAGCGCTTCGTACAATTATTCCGATTGCAGCGGCAGCTACGGTTGCCGCGTGCAACTTCAATAGCTTTTGAAGTTTACCGTAGAGCAAAATGGGGGGGAGGGAAGGGAGGAGTGGCAGAAATGACGATCGTTAGATTTCATTAGAGCTGTACCGAGACCGACCGACGATCGTGTGCTCACGCTTCGGCTTGATTGTCCCGAACGTCGGTCTTCACTTCTCTAATTTTCATTGGGCCTCTGCCGAGTGCCGGTAATTTTGCGCCATTGATTGTTGAAGAGAGCGAGGAGAGCTCGGGGCCTTTATAGGCTCTAATGAGAAATTACACGTTTTACTGCGCGATAGAATTTAGCCTTTATTGGGGAAATTATTATTATATAAGCCGGTGTGTGGGTTCTACTGAAGTTTCAAACTGTGATTTTATTCCTCTGCTGTTATACAAACAACTGATTTGTTATAAAATTTTTAACAAATTTTAATGTATCCTTTAATATATATATTTGTTTTTTTAGTGTTTGTAAGCATGAAACATCAGGTAAAGATTTATAATAATCTCTTCCTCGAACACTCATAATTATACATTTTCAGAAATGATTGCTTAAAAACGCAACTAAAATTGATCTTACGCCGAAAGCCTTGGACCGTTGTATTCACAATATCGCATGAGAGACAAAAATCGAACGAAATATTTTAATAACCGAATCTCAAAGAGAGCAATATTTCGCTATTAAAGCTAATTACAATAATTATTCAATGTTTTTTCCCCTCGTATTTACTAAAAATCACCATAGCAAAAAGTCACACTTTAGCCTATAATCCCGAGCAAAATCATTCCCACCGCTCAGCGTACAAAGATTTTTTTCTTAACTCCGACGCGCCATTCAGTCCATAATTGCGAGGTCGGCGGCGTGACTTTATAGACAGAGCTCGAGCTCTGCGAATTGTCTTAATATACAGCGCGCAGCGTCGACGACGCCGCCTTTCGTCTCTCCCCCCTCCCTTTTTACTCGCTAAGAAAGAAATGAGGAAATTGATTATTAGGCCAAACGCTCGCCATTACCCACCGCGCGAAATTGATCAATCACGGGCTTCAATCTCTGCATACAAGCGAGCGTAGCCTTCCTTCTATAGATACTCCACAATTGTCGATCGTTACGTAGAAGACGCCTGACAAAAAGAGATATAGCTCCACGAAAAAAAGAACAAGAAAGAGAGAGAGAGAGAGAGAGAGAGAGAGAGTGGGCGGAGGGGGGAAGAAATCTCAGAAAAAGAGAACGCGTTCGGTAGCCGAGGAGCGGACCATTAACGATCCTTCATTCTTTGCTATAATATTCGAGTTAGACCCGCACGCGCCGCGCCTGCCTTCGATTTTATCTCCGGTTCCATCGAGATGTGTATATATATATAAGAGGGAGTGGGTAGATCCAGCTTAAAAGGGCTTAGCGCTAACGATTGAAAACAGATCATTAGACAGGAAAGAAAAAAAGAGAGGGGGAGGAAGAGAGAGAGAGAGAGAGAGAGAGAACGAGAGACAGAAAGACGAGGTTCTTTGGAAAACAGAGTAATTACGCGGAAGAGATCCGCACGCGCGCGCGCGCGCATGCAAGAACTTTTACGGGGGAGGAAAAGAAAGTATATTATATAGATATAGACCTTGGCAATCTTCTTCGTTCTGGAAAAGAAGAGCTATATATATACTGCCTCGGGGCCTCGGAAAATTAGACTATGGGATGTATAATGAGCAAGCTGTGTGCTCTGGCTTTCCGCGAAAACTGTAATGTACGCTAAGTATATTATGTAAAGGGTTTTTTATCGATATACTGTTATTATACAAGTAAAAGCTACCATCATTATTCTTCGTCTATATATATTTAAAACACAAAGTATAACATCCGGTCGTCGAGTTCGCATCTTTGTGCACTACCATACATATACATACGAGATCGCTTCCCGCACTATACAACTAACGAAATTACGTAACCTCCCCGCAGAGAGCGTCACTCGAGCGAAGAAAGACACTTCCGAACAATGCATGCACCGCGGTCCACTTCCTATATCCTCTGTATACCGTTTCTCTCTGTTCCTTCTCTCACCCATGGTGGTCACTCCGACAACGGGCGCATGAACTTTTCGAGAGTGTCCATACTCAGCTCGACATCAAACGTACTCCAGAAGGCTTTCAAGGACCTTTCCCGACTCTCTACACACTCCCTCGCTCTGCGTATAGACACTGAGGGCCGCAGGAAGCTTTTAATCAATTGCTCGGGCTACGTATAGTCGCCCCTGCAATATCTAATCGAGCGTCGCGACGACCCGACGCGACGCGCACGAAACTTTCTCTCTCTATTATGTATATATATATATACCTGTCGTACCATCCAAGCCTGGGATAACTCTGTAATGGCCTGTAATTGCTTAATTTTGTGTTTTGTCTTCGTCCTCTGCGTCCTCGCTCGACCCTATATGTGTGTGTATAGGTGCTTATTAAAAGCTCACGCAGAGGCTGTGTATATGCTCCGGTGTGTATTATAGTTTCCTGCCCACTAATTACGACCGCACGCTGCTGCTGCAGAAAAACTCGTGCCCGCTCGTTATATTTACGTGCAGAAGCGGATGATTTTTCGAGACGCGTGCCGATGGTCAGCGTTTAGAACCTAAGCAAAACATCGGTCATTTCACTGTCGTTGGAGATGTGCGTGCGAGGGACAGATGTCAACCCCGCGCGGCGGTGGAGGTGGAGTAATTGCGAGTTGACTTTGGGTGGAGTAGGCGGGACATTGGGATGATTCGGTAGATTGAGAGGTCAAAATGTATATATGTATATGCAGAAATTTTGGTGCGTATGGGTATAGGGGATGAGGCGTGTTGGTTATCGTCATCCTATAGTCGTTATGGAGGTTGGCTACGGGAATTTTAGGATGAGGAGGAAATTGTTGTTGGTCAACATTTTAAATTGCTAAGGGAAAATCATTAATCTGCGCAGCGAACTGAACTGTCCATTAGAATTTTAAATTAGGGGTTAAGAAGAAAATTTTACAGCTTTATTTGTTTTACTGAAAAATAATATAATAATCGTGAAATTAAACGTATAGTTAAAAACAATTTTAGTATTTGTAAAAATTATTTAGGGATAAAAAAAAACAAGTTCCAAAATCTACATTCTTAAAAAGTTTATTCCATTTGTGTGAATCGCCGGTTTACAAAATTTCGTACGAATTAAACACATTAAACAAAATTAGAGTAAATTCAAATTTTACAGAAAAATATTTTACACAAAATTTCAACTACACAGGATTCACGTTTTATATAAAATTTTCAACCCTGTATATATAGTTACGAAAACGAAAAACATAGAGCTCAACGTAAATATTGCATAAACACACGTACAGCTACAGATTGACGTATAATCCTCCCCCGACACTCCAAGCCTTGGCGTACGCGTTTCTCGTGTTTTTCAAACCCGACCATGGAATCCGTTTAAGCACCTAACACCGGCGTTACTGCCACTATGCCATACTACCACCCTGACCCGTCGCAAATCCCGTACTTCTTTCTCCTTTCCTCGAAGCAGACGTATAACACACACACACATACATACATACGTACACAGTGAGAAAGGCGGATAATCCGCGCCCCCGTTTGTTACCTAGCAATTGCGAAAAGCCGTGTGTCGGACCGAACGTTTGCAGCGTCGCGACAAGGAGCTGTAATGAGGATGAGCGGCAACTCGAGCGTGATGCATACATATATATACACGGAGAGAGAGAGAGAGAGAATGCTTGTGCGCGTGTTCTCTCAATGGAGCAAGAGGCCGTAGTGAATAGAGAGGCGGCAAGAGAAGACGTCGTGTGTTATATAAAAGAAGTAGAGAGAGAGTAGAGGGAAAACGCAAGATAGGAATCTCACGCGCGCGCGCGCGGGCGATGTTTTTTTGTACTTTATGGATCGGACGGGGTGAAATTGTATAATAGGCGCGGGGAACGCGCGTGACATCTGCAGTATTATACATATAGAGGCGGTTTGCGAGGAGATCCGAGGCTTTTAGAGAGTATGTATAAGAATCGTGAGAGGAGGTGTAGGCAGCTGGAAAATGTATTTATTTGCCGGTTACTCTCGGAGTTTCGCGTCGGGCTTTGTCAGCGAGGTCACGGGGCTAATGGGTAACGTAGGTATTTATCGCGATGTTGGAAGATATATATATATATATATAGATTTTATACTTTTTTGATATTTAATTTGATTATTGGTTTGTAATACTATAATAATTACCGAATGATATTGTCAACTACATGCATCTCCAAGTAAAAAAGCAATTGCATACAGTAGTATTTGAAATAAAATTTTCGATTGTTTTATTATGTATGTTCGATAATAAAGATAAATATTTATTTAAATCTAATTTCTAATGACACGGCTTAAAAGATTATGCACTTAATCGATGAATAAAATTCATTTTTACAGAATCCACTATTAGAAAGGTAAGGGCAGATAAGAAGAGAAATACTCGTATTTTAATTATAATATCATTTATTGCGATAATGATTATCAAGCGCGTATCCAACGGAAAACTATTTGACTTATAGACGCTGAATTGATATACATACAGGTAAGTTACCGCTGTAACGCACCCTCAATCAAAATGTACACAAAAAATACCAGGATTAAACCTCAAATATCCGCACTAATTCGTAATTAAATAAATTTATATTTAGAGTAGTCTAAAATTCATATTCCCGAACTTGATTTGTTACGAAACCTCGACCCAGAGCCGAACCTTTCATCTAAAATAATATATATCCTTTTTTGGTGAAAAAAAGAAACTCTATACAAAACATCTCCCTCTAAATATTACATCATCATATATCATCCACGTCCTAATGAACGTCTCTCCCATATCTCTCTTCCTTCTCAACCGTAAAAAAATAAATCAACAGATCTAGATTTCCCTTTCACAAACGTTCCTTCAGAACCTTCCTCCCTTCCACTGCGAAAAATCTTTCCACCAACGCACCGTATATACGCACTACAAAACCTAACGACCCATATTCACCTTGGCGCTCTATATATATATACACACACACATTCTTCCCGCAATGCACACAGAAAGCTGCATCGCAGAAGAAGAACCTCGGCGGCACCTCGTATATATATACACGCGCGGCTATTCGTAGAATCACAGAGGAAACGCGCGGACGGGTTTCACCTATAATACCAACGGATTAGGGCTTAACCCCCTCTCTCTCCAATACGCATCGGTTGTTGGCACGTATACAATAAAAGGGCGTTTTCAATGTGTATATAACGTTCCCTTTTGCACACACGGGCCTTTAAGCGCTCCAGTATTACGTAGAGTTGGAGCGTTATAGTGTGGCTGCGTCAGTGTATAACCGAGCCGGTGTTGCTGTTGTTGTTCTTAGGCGTGCGCTTTCTCATTTTCAAGGGTGCGCGTGGGTTTCAGATGGGAAAAAGTGTGCGGTGTCTATGTGTTATATAGGGTGGGGGGGCCGGATGCACTGCTATATAATAGAGGATATATATATATATATATATATATATATATATATATATATAATAAACTTCTTGCGCAAGAAGGTCGCCGGGGGTGTTACCTAACACCGACTGACGGGGTTTGTGCGTAATTGGAGGGATGAGTGAGGTGATTGAGGTATACTTCCGCATATCCTGAAATGCGCATGGTGCAAGGGGTTCCGGAAGAGGAAAATTTTATTTAGATCAATCGATTCTATAGAGAAGAAATTGGATTGATTCGAAGATCCAAAATGTAAAGCGGAGCATCTTGTTGTTTGGAGGCATTTTGTTTGTCAAAATTGTTCAATAAATCTTGTATTTTATTTTCCCTTTAAGCATGATATCGATTTATTTATTCAAATACTCAAGTTACAATTCTTAGTTTTCTAATAACCTTTCAATAAAAAGCTATAGATTACATTAACAATTTTTATTATTTACTAACGTCATTGTCTCTTAAAAAAGTGATGAATGGAATCTGTCATCGCTACAACACTGTTTTGATTGGTCTGTATAGGATAGACGTGAAAGTAAGATGTGTTTAAATTTTCAAGATAGAATATTCTTATCGTATATTTTGAATCGAATGAACATGATCATACCTTCAAACAATAAATAAATAAAAAAATAGTACGTACGATACCACGTTTCATGTAGTGAGTATATAATAAAAAATCAAAATCACTGTAAATACATAAAATTTCGATAGCGCTCCGATCCAGTCAATCACACGGTATACTAACGGTTTCTTCACTGTCCCGCATCTTTATACTAATACAATATTTAACGGTTACCAATTAACGGTGAACTCAGCTTCCGCGTATACAAAGAAAAAAACGAAATATTCGCGGAATCGCCACTGTTCGAAGGCGTCGAGGACCTCGCAGCATGCGTGCATCTTATATACAACACAAAAGTATATATATCCTCATATACGTGTTAACGTATACCGCTCGCGTGACAAACGCAGGAGTGGATTTCATACGCCGCGGGAAAGCGTTAGTTGCGCGCTACCGCCTATGCATACAGTCGTGTGTCCTCTCTATGCAACACTCGTGTACACACACGTATACGGCCACTAGACCGGAACGCTTTGCATAAAGCGCGCAGAGAAGAGCACACACGTACATAGAAGAAAAAGAAAAAAAAAAAGATCGCCGGTCGATTCTATACGGGGCTACATTTTTTCCGCTCGCGAGCGAACGACAAACTCTCTCTATACCTGCTGCTGCTGTTGATGCACAAAGACGCGACGTTGCGTGTTCGAACTTGCACGAGCGCCAAGTGCAAAGAGAGAGAGAGAGAGAGGAGCTGCTGCATACGGGATTGTCAGAGAGGCACATATATATATAGAGGAGGAGTCTTTCATTTGATTACATTGTGCAGTGGCAATGCAAAGGTTCGGTCCTCGCGCGCGCGCGTATACAAAGTTTCTACGTGACTTACATAATAGGGATACGGCGTATATAGGGACGACGCCTATACTCCTTTTGAGAAAAGGAAAATATAGTGCGGGAGGAAAAGGAGGAGACGGAGGTCTATGGAAAAGTTTACGTTTCGCAGTGGCAAATGCGTTTCTGATGTTTTCACTAGAGCTTATGTATATATATTGAAAAGCTGATAATTTATTGAGTGTGTCGGTTATAGAGTCGAATATTTTGGTAGATCGGGACAATATAGGGAGGATGTTTTATAAAAGAGAACTTTTCTTTGTAAAGTGCACCGAAACCTGCATAGACTCGTCGTTGCTCCTCTAAATTATGATATCCTTCGTCGTTCTACGTTGAGTTAAAAATATACTGTATATACGCATATAATAGTATACGTTCGCTATTCTCGTGCGCGTTTGCATGAAAAAAAGTTACAACTCGTCTTACGAGAAAGGCTATATTATATATATACAAGCCAACGAAGCATAAAGTTTTTGCAAAGACGCTAAAAGGTGAGTTTTCTTGCCTGACCCAATCTCATCAGCACTGACGTCTGTATTTCAACTCCATATGTATACCCATATAACGTGTGTGTGTGTGTGTGTGTGTATATATATATATATATATACGCGCCGACAGCTTCTTACTCTTTTTTCTCACCCGCACCTTATCCTGCACGTTGCAAATTATTTTCGTATACAAAAATACCGTGTCAAAACGCGAATCCCCCTGCGCGAGCCGGCCAGGAAAAAAGGATAGCCGCCGTGCAGGTATAATAAACCTCAGCTCCACATATAATTTTTAATTTCTCTCGTTAGACTACACGCGAGAGCCACCCGCAAAAACCAGCGTCTCTCCTTTTTTCTTTGCCCTTCTGCAGCGACCACTGATGAAGTTGTATATACGCATGTATATATAAGAAGTTGACTCCTACGATGACGAATTTCTTAATTAGAATATCGGGGAGTAGAGGAGTAGACCGGCTCTCACGCACGCATGCGTACAGTTCTCTCTTTCTCTCGACTACTGTGTGTAACGTACCGTTGCCGCTGGCTGTGCGAACCCAATAAATCGAGATTCTTCCTCTCTCTCTCGTTCTCGCCGCTTCATCCGGGACCTTAATACCGTGGCAAATTCAATTTATCGTGGGTGGCTGCTATACATATCGGACGATGTGTGTGCGCGCGAGCGCGCGCTGTAATTAAATTGTTACTCCGGGCGCGCGCAGGGCAATCGACATGGGCGGCCAAGTCGGACACCCACATATATATATACAGACGCGTTTCTTGGATCATTCGTTTCTTTTCGCCTTTCGCGCGCGTATAACTGCTCGCACAGAGATGTAGCTTTTATTTCAGTGAGATGGTTTAGCCTCTGGCTTCCGCGCGAGAAGCTTTTGTTACTCCTCGGAGAAGATACGCGTGTATATGTATACGTACTCGCACTTTATTAATGACTCTTTTATATCTCTGTATTAGCTCTGAAGCTCGCGGTGGTACTGATATGATGGTGGTCGCTTTGTGGTGCTTGGCAATGGTGTAATTACAAAAATTATTCTTTCGTAATTAAGTTTCGAGCGGGGGTGAGGGGAGGAAAAAATTCATTAAATATGGTCGGACGTTCGGTAGCGTATATATATATAAGCGATAGCTTTAGGCTAAGTTTATGTATATACTTCTTTTTCTTAATTTCATCCAAATGACTTCATTAGAATAATTAAAGCGTTTTTTTCGGTATACCGATTAAGTGCCCTTTTACTTTATATTAAATATATATAAGGTTTTCGTATATACAATATTTTTAATTTACTAGTATAAACTTTCGTATAAATTATATACATTAAAAATATATATATAGAGTTTTTTGTAAGAAAATAAATTTTTAATAGCTGCTTAGAGCTAAAAGGTAGTAATTAAAGTACCTCGTAAAAACTCTCTCCAACCCCTCACTCAATCTTCCTATATATATCCTAAAAACACATCTTTGAGAAAAAATAGAGAGAAAAGTGGCGCCTATTATCACACACACACACACATGAGGCTCCCTAAAGAATGCTTTCATATTTAAAAGCGTGCGGAGACTCTCTCTCTTTCGAATCTCCATAAGCACCCCAGCAGCCGTCGCTGTGGCTTTTAGCCTTATCTATATACTCACAACGCGTGCGTCTAGACGCATCGGAGACTATTTCAGGTGTGCGTGCGTCGCTGATCGTCGGGACGCGTTCAAGCATAGATATATATACCTATATACCTGCGCGCGAGAGCGCCAGTGATAATTAGAAAAGGGTGCACTTTCGAGCTCACCGCATGAGCTCTCGCATAATTCTTTTTCGTTAGTTTCTATATCGTCCCGGCGCTCCATTATGTAAATATACTAGTTGTATATATATATATATATATATATATATAGGGATGGATGGGAAGATGTTAGCGTATGCATAATTATGAAATTTAGATAGACGATAAAGCAGAAGAGAAAGAGAGAGAGAGAGCGACGAGCCTGTTGGCTTTAATAAATTCTATCCGTCCCGATGATTTATAGAAAAGGCTTTATTTCCAAGATCTTCGCTCGTTTCTTTTGCCAGCGTGCTGGAAATCAATTATCATTTGCACACTGGACGAATAACTGCGCGCGCTGCATCGCGATGGGTACGCGAGATTATTATACATATATATATATGGTTGCGAGAGTTAGTGTAACTTGTATAAGATGTTGGAAGGATCGTCTGGTATTAAATGGGTTATTTATCTGCCATAAATCGCACGTCGAGTGACAGTCGCATTTAACGACTGAAAAACCGAGTAATTAAGCCTGTTAGCGCGACGTGCAGTTTTGCAGAAAGCCCAAATAATTGGCAATAATGAGCGCGTATATACGAGTGCAAGAGAGGGGAACAGTCGTATATATATAGGATCAGATGACGTCTGTTGCATTGCTACCAGCATTAGGATGGGACAAATTGAATTGCCTGGGAGGGGAAGGCGAAGGTACAAAGGGTGGTGGACGCGTTCTGAGGATAATGAAGGCTTGTGTAGAGGTACGAGATGGACGGGGACGAAGGAGGAATGGGTTGTCTCTGTCGCTGTAGTCGAGATGTATACTTTAGTGCAGGCTTTGATTTTTAATTGGTGGACTGTTACAAACGAAGAATGGAAGTATGATGAATTTTGGTAGGTAGAAGAAATATATATCTAAAAACAATAAAGTAATATACATTATAAAAATACTAATTCAGATGCGAACAATCGTCATGCCGCGTTCATTCATCAGCGGCTATTTTAATTATCAGAAGCAAAACGATTAATAGCGCAAAAAAGCTCGAGTTTATATATATATATATATATATACCAGATAAGATCGTCACTCATCGAGTATCGAAACGCCGCAGGGCCAAATGCCGGCAATATAAATGCTGGGACCATGACGCGTATAGAATCAGAATGCCTGCGTTCGATTAATGTTCGCTCGAGTTATTATCTCCAACAACGACGACGACAACAACGACTTCTCTGTCCTCACGCAGGCATATACTGGGGCTTAATTATTTATTATATATTAATTCATCTGCGCGAATTTGGACCTTGCGACACGATCGACGGCAGCTGCATATATATATATACCGACCGTGTGACCGGAGATGAGATGGGTTTATTAATTATACGTGGACACGTACAGTGATTCGATATTCCGATTTACGGTGCGGTGTTTTTGTATATATAGTCGCGTAGTCGGGTTTGCTTGTAAGAAGGTTTCGTAAGCTACCCGTATTATGAGAGCTACCGGATCGTTTGCAACGATGAGTTTTATTATATTTTTTTTTGCGTGAATATAACCAGCGTGGTCGCGTAACGCGTAAGCTCGCGTGAGAATTAAGATGCTGAGATTTATTTTAAGGTTATTTGTAAGGAGGAAAAATGAGATCGTTATACGAAGGAGAGGGGGAGGGGGTTATTAATACCCGCACGAGGTAAACATATTTGTGGTTGCGCAATGAAGTTATTGGATGCGTGTGAAAGGTGTATTTTATATATTGTTATAATGAAAATATGATTTTTTAATAGTTATATTGTAAGTAAAAATATCAAAAATTAGTGGAATACTTAAAATAAACTAATTGTTTACTTTTGTAATTCACGTTGTGCATTAAGGTAACCATTACTTTTCTCTGTGAACAATCTGACTGAGCTGTATTTCAACGCAAATATTAGAATTGGAAACGAATTTTCAAATTATATTCAGATCGGTAAAATTCAAATATTTCGATAACCCAAATAATATAACCAGTTCCGCGATCCCGCGCTCCGTACACACGCGTTCAATTTATCGCGAGACGCGCATAAAACCGCGCTTATATATATCCATACGGAAAAAAAACCTCACGAAGCGCAATCTCGAGAGTTCAACGAGCAATTAGCGCGGATTTCGCGGACGCTTGTTACCCATTACTCGTTTTTATCCCGTCGCCTGCGCGGCATTATCGCAGCCACTGCGGATTTTCGACAACGCTCGCTGTGTGTGTATGTATACATCTTTTTTTTCTCTCTCTCTCTCTCCCTTTTCTCGTCCATCCCCGCGGAGAATTGACACAGTTCCGCGTTCACATCTTATGAGTTACGAGCGCAGTTACGCGTTGCAGCTGGCATAATAAAAATCGCGAGAGTGCATCTCTCTCTCTCTCTTTCTGTATTGTATATACGGCATGTGTTTTCGCTCTCTCCTTCTCTCGCGCTCGCGCAGCAATCAGCTCTGGGTTTTATCGTTCAAAGAAAAGAGTTCGACACGCACTCGTAAATGACACACACGCGCGCACGCGCGCGAGAGCAATTTTTAGTAATAAACGTCGCGTATACACGCGCTGAAAGGGAGCGAGAGAGAGAGAGAGAGAAAGGGAGGGAGACAATTTGTTCGACGCCGATCGTTTTTTTCCCTCCTCCGGCGCACACGCGTCCTTACGGTACTTGTGCTCGACTCGACGTGGATAAGTAAGTAGGTATATACGTATATATACATGTATGTGTGTGTGTACTAACAGAGAGGTTGCCGACGTGTATGCTCGCGCGCGCGCGTAATTTTCTTCGTCTTTTATACCTTTATTGCTGGGCTTCTTAAAATTTAATTGTTGACGGATAAGCTGACCGCGTGGTGCTGTACTTGTGAGATCCTCGCCGCGAGCATCGAACGTTAAGCGCACGAATTTTTAAGAGTAGAGAGAGAGAGAGAGAGAGACAGTAAGATGATGATATAGTGAGTCATCCATTGTCGGATTTCACCTTCCAACGTCGTCGTCGACGCCGAAGCTGTATACGAAAAAATTCATCGTGGCAAAAAATTTGTTTCGGTAAAAATGAGGGTCAGGGTTTTTGTTTAAAGGGTAATTGTATAGCTGGTTTTGGATACTTTTACTGTTGAACTTTAAGAGTAAAATTTATGTGATTTAAGAACGTACTTTTATAAATATTTTGGGAAGTAATGTATTTAAGTATATTTTTATATAATTATGAAGTTCTACTTTATCAAGTATTATTTGATGTGGCAATTATGTCTTTTTATTGCATCTGTGGAGAAAATGATACTTTTTTTTTTTAATGAGAAAACTTATTATTTTGTACAGTAGCACTGGAATATTTTTCGGTTTATACCATTTTTTTTACAAAAATCACTACTTCAAAACGTAAAATTTTCTGCTTAAATCATTAGTTATTATTTTAAAAAAGTACAAATCTCATAAACCGAATGTTCTAACACTCCCATACAAAACATAAGGCAAGGTTTACAAACAAAAATTTTCACCGTGCATTAGAGATTACGAACAATCCGAAATCTGCAGCGCTGTGAAAATACAAACAAGTATTTCCCTTAAGTTTAGAAAGCGCGTAATTCCGAAAAGGATAGAGATTACGATCTACCTCTCAGCTAAGCCCACAGCATTACGTTGGGCGCGCGCAACTCGATTGAATAACGATCGGACGAGTTAGCTGCCCTAGTTTCTCTTAAAATAAAATGGGGATATATCTTCCAAGCCGCTCTTCGCTTTATCCGCTGCCTCTCTCTCTTCATCCCTCGCCGTTTTCTCTCCTTTTTTTTCAACGCGTTTACGTTTGTCTGGTTACAGCTATGGATTTTCTCTGTATAAGCTCTCGAATTAGTTCAGTAGCCACGCGCTCTTCGCACTCGACCAACAGCAGAGCCTAAGGAATCCTCTCTCTTTCTCTCTCTCTCATTTGAGTATATAGAAAGGCATGGAAAGAGAGCTTCACGACGCAATCCGCTTTCGCGATCAACGTAGGTATAACTCGTACCTCAGGCCCTCATTAGCCATTGTCGTAGAGGAAGGATTCGTGAACGTTTAAGGCGTATTTTGGAAGCGACGATGTTTATTGACGAAGCTCAGAGGGATTACTGCTTTTGTAATGTACCCTAATTTGTTTTCGTTGCGCATATAGGCGACAATATGGCGCGGTAGTTCACACTTTAACTCGAGTATTATACGTTAAACGCGTTCTCAATAGACTCCACGGTATTTAAATTCGAATCTTTCTTTCTGTATAGCATATAACAACAGCTTGAGAGAATGAAATTCGAAAAAATAAACCTTAGGTGGAATTCTAACACTCTACTAATCAGGCTAATATAGTTTCGTGTAAATCCCAACCAAGCTCCTGAAGCTGCTATACGCACGCAGAGCGGCAATTATCAGCGATTCTTCACGCTCGCATACTGTTACACAATAGAGTCGTCGAAACCTCGAGAATTACTAACACGCACCGACGCAGACGAGGCCCCGGAGGATTCACACTTGTCTGTTTATCATCTCTCGTCTAGCCCTTGCAAACAGTAATAAAAAGGGCATTTTCGCCTCTCTCTCTCTCTCACTCTCTCTTGGATAACCATCGCCGCGGCACCTAGTCCCAACACCTTGCAGAGCTACACCATACCTTTACAGCTTAATTTTCCACGAAGACAATAAAACACGCCCGTGCGGTGAATCCTCCTCTCACGGCTCAAGGGAAAATTGTATATATATATATACATAACATGGTCGTGAACGAGTAAACTAAAGAAGCGCGATCTCGCGCACTTTCCGCGCGTGTATACATATACTATATATAGATATACATCTGTGTGTGTGTACACAAAAGGTGAAACGATTTCATTGTCGAAACCTTCGCACTATAACACAACAGTGCCGCTGCTACTTTTACGTGTGAATTTTCCAAACGTTTGGCTTATTCATATACACATCTATATACATATACATACATACATACATACACGTATACATACGAATCTTTCTGCGTCCTTGAACAATCTCTCCTCTCTCTCTCTCTTCCTCGACGCGTATATACGCGCGCGTGTATTCGCTGCGGGGGGAATTAAGAGCCCGTAAAACGGTTCAAGCGAGCAATAAATGCCTTTTCGCCAGCTGCACCGGCTTGCTCTTCTGATCTTCTTCTTCTTCTTCTTCTCTTTCGTCTTTCCTCTTTCTCTGCTCCGTGAGAGTGAACGCGCACGCGCATGCCCTTTCTCGGCTAGGATTTAACAACCCTATTTATCCGTATTACACGCTGCACCAGCGGTATACATATACGCGTGCGCGCCCATTATTCGGAGGAGTGCATGGAGAAGTGATGACCGCACGTGCTGAATTTTTCGGCACGTGAAATGTTGCGCTGTTGGTCAAGCTGCTATATATACGTGTGTATATATGTGGTTATATAGTTTGTAGGATATAGCTAGAGAAATGAAACGTATGGTGTGCGTGCTACTTTATAATAATAGGGCCGATTTCGGTATTTTACGGTTTAGGTATATTATATAGTTTTTCGAATGTTATCGAGAGTATAAAGTTTTTGTTATAACATTATCCAAGGAATATCAAACTTCTCCTCAGTAAATAGCGCGTATATGGAAAAAAAGAATTCTTTTTGCTATAACATCTCGTTATATTTACAAATCTCTGAAGCGATCTGGACCTCATCAACGATCAAAAAGATATTGGGCCAATAAAATTCTTACGCTCTACTCAACGTTATTTACAGCGTCTTTAAGATACACGCGGGCGCCAATATACACACAGTTTTCGACTGGGCGCGTGTGCTTACAAATTGCTGGCGCTGTATTTTTTCACGACGCGCGTGTGCACCGAGGATATCGACGGTTTATATACGGTCGATATATTTCCGGTTTAATTAATTATTTACGTATATAGGTATCGCTGAGTAAAATATATTCCTTTACATCGGGTGGAATATTCTTCCGAATTCCAAACATCCCAGCTTTAATGATTAAAAAAACAAAAAACTACACACTATAAGCTATCACAGCTGTTTTAATACTGGACCCAAGATTAATACGTCGCTTTGAGCTATAAACTTGTCTTGATTTATCACCGAAAATCTGATTTACATTTATATTTTAATTTCAATTTTGAATATTATAGAGGAGACGCAGACCGCTGAAAAATAATAATATAATATCAATTCTCGCATAATTACTTATTAGCCCCGAAGCCATAACACGCGGCTAATGTATATATTATTTACGGATAAATGGTGCGACTAATTGCAGGCTTGCTAAATTGAAATTGCTCTCATAAACAAATTGTCTGCTGCCTATGTATATACAAAAATCTCAACTCGCGCAGAGCTGACAAAAAAACCAAGTCACGCTCGTTAAATGTGACAGGGGCGTCTCTCGGTTCCTTACCGATGAGTCTACCAAAACACAAATCAACCTCTTGCCGTATACACACACACATCCAGGTCCAAATTAATTTCGACGTCATATGCTTTATCGCTACTGGCCTAATTTCAATTACCTGCGTTCCGTCGCAACAGCAGCTCCGTAAATATTCATAAACCCGTATATATATACATACATGATGTACATATCCATACCTCGTCGTTCGTTGATGTTTTCGTCCTTTCTGTACCCTGCGTCAGACATTCACACATACACAGAAGACCGGCTTCATATACAAATGAAGGATAATGCTCGCTCGCGCTATATAGACGGCTGCGAGAGGAGGAGAGCAGTTTGATACGCGTCCCCGGGCCATCACGACACGTTCGCTATACAAGCATCTCGCCTGCGTGCGCGCTTTTCATCGTTCACGATGCACACACATACACACAAGCGCATCAGTAAAGAACAAAAAAATTAAGAAGAAGACAGCTATAGCCGACTGACAAATTGAGCTACGGTATATATATACGCGCAGCGGGACGTTTATATATGTATATAGGTACGCGCACGCGCGGTATATACCTCTCGATTAACTTAACCCGGGGCAGCGACGAAATTTAGAGGGACGAGTGTCTGCGTGTATGTATATATACGCCTCGAGCTGACATGAAGAAGGTGCGACGACGACGACGACGACGACGTGGAGTATATAGTACTATAACGTCCCTTTTCGCTGCTCTTTTGCGCGGGCATCAGTGAACGAAGGTTTCGTGTTTGCGTCGATTCGATGATGCCGGGGGGCTACTGCTGCTGTTGCTGCTTGGATGCATTTATCACCGGGGTGTGTACGAAAAATGCTTGGTTGTTGTTGAGGCCACGTGTGCGTGGCGGAACGTTGGACAGTAAAAAGAAAGGGGGAGGCGAGCACTTTAATCGACGGAATTCACGAAATAACTTGATCGAAATATGTTATGATGTTGTTGTTTTCTTTTTCTTCTTGTGGATCAAGAGGACGAGTAAACAAGTCATTAGGGGCGTTTAGTATATATACAGAGATGAATTATAAATAATTGTATATATATATATATATATATACGGGTTGTTAAGGGGGTAAGTTGTGGTGGTCATTAGAAGATATTTTTTGAAAATGTTTTCGAGCTAAGTCTGAAAATTGAATCTTGGAGGTGAACGATCGCTGGGTTATGAATTTTCCTCCGGCTATATAGTATATACCTCAAATAACGGAGATGTATATAATCATCCGAATTTCAATGGTTGAAATAAAGTCGTCAAAATTCTTTTCGAAGGATACCACCGCCACGCATCATCGTATAATTGAACGAAAATAAAGGACAAATCTAAAATTACAGTCTAAAACGTACAAACAAACAGAAGGAGAAACGTAAAAATGCTCATTCCGGTGTTCACGCAAACATGTACTTATATATCCCAATGTATTTTGAATATATCAACGCGTAAACGAATACGAGCAAATGAACGCGCACGCGGAACCATATATGCGAATTTCGGCAATCAAACAAATCGACAAAGCCAAATTCCAAACGAAAAGAAAGAGTATATAACAACCGAAAAATTCACATACACATACAGGTATGTATATATATATATACGTAAGCGAAATTCCTTTCGCTCTCGCGTATATATATATACGGTTAAATGATTCGCTCACGCATGACCGAAGAAGCTCAGTCAATCGGAGCAAGACTCATCCACGCGCAGAGCGACGATAATTTCAGCTGATGATTGCCACGAATCCCATATTCCCGAGACATCTGCCGTCGCCGCTGCTGCTTATATATATATACCTCGATGTGTGTGTGTGTCTCCCGCATTCTCTAACTGTCCGCGACCATGGGGAGGATTCGCTTCTCTCTCTCTCTCTCTCCTTAATATTCGGATAACCCGTATTTTCAACCTGATTGCGTATATATACGGTTATACGCGGGATGTATTTAAGGATTTGCTGATTGCTCTCGTATAATGCCGCCTGTCGTCGCTGTACTTATTTTTTCGATCCATAAGAAGAGGGAGAAAGAACGACGAGAAGCAATGATATTCACCGTTAAACGAACAGATGTCTTGCATATAATATACGTGAAACCCGGCAGGGAGGTTGCGGCGATATCGCCGATGACGAGTCGTATATGTCTGTGTAGATGTAATTAGCCGACGCGTTATTTTTCGAGATAAACATATATATATATACACGTGTGTGTCTTTGCAGTTTCGGGAGTAGCGTATAGGTATATATGTTGTGTATGCGATAAGTGTCGCGGAAGGTGCGAGAGATAAAGCGCACACGTGCGTGTATAAGTTATGTTTAATGTTTGTAAACAGGATGTCCAGACCTACTTATACAAGTTATTTAACGCGAACTCGGTCGACGATTTTGCATATTACACATTTTAATAATGTGTGTATATATATAGGTATATATACAGGCGTCGTTTTATTAAAAATTTATGTTACATCGTTCGGGAGAATTGTTGAATATTATATACACATCCACGAGCTGAAAATTTCATAAGTTATTTACGAACGCTATACTCATAATAAATAACGCCATACTCTTTCGCTCTCTCGAGAAAACAAAGCTGAAACTAAACTCGCCCTGGTTCTAATAAAAAAAGTCCTCCATTCATAAATCAATAGATCAGGCGCAGGGTCGCGAGCACAAAGGATCTCATCGATATACTCTCTCTCTCTCTTTCCTCCTCCTTGCACGCGAGTCACGTCATAATACACATCCCCGCGGAGCATAAAACACATACCATCGTATATATATATACACTCGCTCATATCCACTCATACTCTCTCTCTCTTTCTCTCCTACGCGCACGTGCATGATTCATGGGCTGAGTACGCGCGCAAAGGACCACCCGGAGGATCATCGCGCGCCCTGGAATCTCGCCCCCACAAGGTGTGCGCCCACGCGCGAGAGCGAGCGATGCAGATAAGGAAGAGCGCCGCGCAGAGTCAAATTAAAGATACTATATACATATATATGCTGCTTCGAGGATGAGACGATTAGTCTTGTTCGCTGTGTGGTTGAATCTGGGCTTGATCGACGCTTCTGAAACGTTAATTTGAGACTAATGGTCGCTGGGGTGCTGTTGTTTCGATGATGATGATGAGGATTGCCGCGAGTTTATGTAAGTGTACGGGAATGTCTCGATGATAAGGTTGTGTATATATGTAGAGTGGGAGAGCGAGGTGGTCTAATTGGTGGTCGCGGTATATAGAGTGGTATGATTCATTGTTTTGGTTTGGTAATGAAGTATATGGTAATTTTCTTTGGCTTTTTTGTTTTGTTTTGGAACCTCGAGAGTTATATATAAGTATATAATTAATATTCTTTTATCTTGTAAGTATATACATATATACCGGTTGATAATTAATTTAGCCGCTCTTTTATGATTAAATTTATCATTTCTGCAATGGTTATAATTACATTAAACTAATTGTAACATTTATTCAGAACAATTTATCATTCACATACATTAAAGTACTATATATACATACTTTATCCAAAGTGAGCTTTATGAAACCAATTTTACTTTAACACCGCGTCCACAGTAGACAGTTACAATTATCAACTAATCGGTTTCTAGGCAATTATCCCTAGACAAGGGTTTCAGACCCCGAGGTTGGAAGACAAGTCAGTGACGGGCCACCCAAAACCAACCACTCCGAACATAAAACAACAACCCCTACTCCAACACTGTATATATATACAGAGCGAAAACGTCGTAGGGCGCCAGCCGAATTAAAGGTACCCTATACAACAGACATTCAAAACTCTTTAATTGAGCCTCTGAATAATGATCGCAGATCCAGTGGGGATAACCGAGGGTGGGCGCGATCTATACTCTCTCTCTCTCTCCTGTGTGCTCAATCGCGATCGTAACCGACAACGCGACATTCGTCGACGACTCGAAAGTCAACGTCGTCGCGTCGCAGCAAATAAGCGTCTCAGTTGAGATGTGCGGACCACCTATAAGGAAATCTCGTCTCTCTCTCTTTCTCTCGCATGTTGCCATTGCTTGGTGAAGTGGAGAAGATGTCAATGGCGATTCTTGTTTTGAAATCGACGTGGGTCGAGTGCGTATAGATTATATGGCGAATTATTTCACGAGTAATTGGGTGTGAATAATATGTATAATATAAGGCAGTATGTTTTTAAAATATTTTTTAAAAGCTGTCGATAAAGGATATATAAGTTTTGAGGTTATTATATACTTTCTTTTTAACTCTTTAGAGACCTCGAGAATATACATCGAAGTGATCTCACGAGACTGTTGTTACGTTTCTGTATGCTACATATACGCTTTATTAAGTTATTAATGAACGACGGTTCTGTACGTTTAAGGCAAACTTTGTCATAATTTTTAATATCATTTCCCGTTAATCATCATAATCATCCCGAACATTATTCCAATTGTCATTGCATTAACACGACCATCGCGTCCATGTACTCTAATAACAATAATAATAATGATTCAATTTCATTCGCTTATACAGCATCGCATGTAACCACTTCTTGCACCGTTTCTGCAGCTATAACGAAACGCTTTTAAATTACTGCATTAAAGCACGAAAAAAAAAGAAATAATTCGTTACAAACGTCGCGTTAACTGTTATATCTCAATTTCGCATATAAGGATCCATAATCCAACCCCCGGCCATTGTCGATGCGCCATTAAACCGCGCGTGCTCACGTGCTCAAATACCGTATTTTTTTTTTTTTTTTATTAACGCATCAGCCTTTTTCCGGCCGCCGTATCGTTTCCCGTATACGTACACAGGTGCTTATAAAAGTCCTACATGTACGCGACTCAGAAGTATATAGACGCGTACGAAGAAGCGGCTTTGTTAAAATTAATATCGCGACGCGATCGCCGTATTAGGCAGCTTCATGGGTTCTATAACGAGGCCATACAACTCGATGTCTGTATATATAATATCGACGTGCTATTATAAAAGTATATACGCGCGATGCGATTATTAATATATCGAACACGCCAGATATATACGCCACGATTACGGTGAGGTAATTAATATTGATAGCGATGCCGCGCGCGGCTGGTATATATATATATATATACATATATATATAAAAGCTCGCTTTGAAGCTCATAATACGCGAGCGTATCAGAGAAGCATATATATATACGCGGCTACTTTGACAAATACTCATAAGTCAGCTATAACGTCGGATTAAAATCAATTAAATGAAATTTTCAATTTGCGAAACACCGGCAATTACCGGGGGGACAGGACGAGGACGATAAACAAAGCTGGCGCGCGGCGTATAAAATTTCAATTGCAAAGTAATCCAATTTGCGCCGTGTGGTGTATATATATATATATATATATATATACCGCGGAAACAAGTGGAAGAGAGCGAGAGCATGCGTGTATATATATATATATATATATACACGAAGCTTTCGTTAATTACGGCAATGGCTCAGGACTCGCTATCGGTTCTTCGCATCGCGGCTGCGATCCTCGCACAGTTTCCGCGTAAATATATATATATATGAGCTTGTGCACAAGAGAAACGTGCACAGGTGGGCGTATTATTCTCGAATACGCGAGAGTCTGCGCGTATGTGGATTTCGGGATAGCGACTGGAAATTTGTTTTCGATAATTACTAGCCGAACGTGTACGCGTATAGGGACGAGGTATATCTGCATATGTATATATGCGAACGTAGAGAGAGAGAGAGAAGTTCGTTTAGTCATTAGGCGTTACGAGGCGTATTTATCTCGGATAATATCTCGCGCATATGTGTGTATATATATATATGTGTTAGGGCCGGAGATGCTCGATGATTACGGGAGGCAAATGAGACTTTTGATCATTTTTTTATATTTCTTTTTGGATTCGGGATTGGGTGTATATATACCTATAAGCACAGATGGGAACACGATGTGTTGAAGTTATGTTGGTAATTATCAAATGGATGTGCGCGGTAATTAAATCGTCGCTGTACGTTATAAGATCAGCGAGTTGGCGTACGAGTTATCGATGATTTTATTATTAATAATGATCGACATCATGCGTTTATATGTAAACCAGGTTTCGATTTGATCGAACCCCAAATGATTATTACCACAATAAACTACATTAAAATTCGAGTACTTATATATATGAGATTCATTATAGCATTCCAAAACCTCACGCATCCATATTAGTCGTCAGCTGACCAAAACAACAACCACCGCACGACCAATAAGCGCACCATCAAAACAAAAATACGCTTCATTTTTAAATCGACGCGGTACGACTCCTGATTAATACGTTACATCCGCGTGCGCCCGGCACTTTACGAAATTTCATCACGTCGACGAAAAATATAAACTATATAAGCACGTGTGTATGCTCAGCACGCGTGCATCCGCGCGTATCAGCTGTTTAATTAGAAGCGAATATATACGATTAGCGTTTTTGAAAGCAGAAGCAAACGTGCGAGCACGGCTGGTATGTGTGTAATTAAACATATATTCTCAACGTTACCGCGTCCCGGAAGCTTTGCGCGTTCACGTCGCGTGCAAAGATTCTCGCGTTGCTCAGTTCGCGCGCGTCGAGCGTAAGGTTATGCTATATATATATATATATATATACGATTGCGAGCGCTCTGCGTGCTTTCTATTTCTATATGGGTGGAAGCGTGCGACATGAGGAGGAAGGTTGCGTGTTACGTAGAAATGGGTGAGTTTCGTATATATGCTTGATGGGACATTTCGTGTTTTGTTATAGTGACGTGGTGAAGAGTTAAAACTGTTGTTGCGTTTGTTTTTTATAATTTTATTATTAAATGATTTTTTGTTACTGAAGTATAATTGTGCATGGCGGTGGTTATACACGTATTATTATTTTAAATTATTATAATTAAAATGGTCGTCATTAATTTAAACAGGCAAGATATAATATTTACTTTGCCGAGATGTGGGGCCCTGATCCTTGCTACATCGCTCATGCATTACAATTAATTATAAGCATTATAAGATAGGCTTTATAAATAAGTTAAAACGTCATAAGTACGATCTCGATCGTCATCAGATCAGGTAAAAAAATAAGGAAGACGATTTTTAGTTTTACTACTCCATGACACATTAAAGCCAATTTCTAGTATGAGAATGGAACTGAAATTTGATGAATCTTAGAGAGGAAAATATTTATAAGAGTATTTCGTATCTATGGATTGGAGAGTCGAAAGTTAATAGACAGCCTTCATTATCACCATTTTTCCTAGGTTAATCCATTTAAAAAAAAACTTTTTTTAATTTGTGTTTCATAGTAATCGTTTATTAGTTATTATTTGGGGATATCCCTATCGAGTTGTTTAGTTGAATACTCAGAGGATTTTTCGAGCTATCTCCTGAACGTTGAGTGCAACCAAAAAAAATCAATCAGACTGATACGCACGCCCTCAAAATTCGAATTAAGGTCCCACACATATACATATACACAGAACAACAACGCATATGAGGGCAACTGTGTCCCGTATACGTGTAGATTCGCAGTCAGAAAGCTATTACAAGAAGCACATTGCTCACCGCGGGAATCCAACCCACGTGCGTAATTCATCATACAAGCGCGCTCCCATCATCAGGCCTGCGAAAATCTTTATTTGCATCTCTCCTTCTCAGCCTCGTGCACGTTCACGCGGCGCTTATCGCAACAGCAAGCCGTCAAGTCTCGGCTGCGTAACGAATCGACGGAAATGAACGTAGCGCAGAAGCGGTATATGAGTCCCACGGGAACCATATGTACCTTCTTCGCCTCTCTCTCTCTCTCTCTCTCGTTAAGCGTTTGATTTAAGCGTTTGTATATGATAGGAAGGTATTGACGAGTTTCTTTTGCTCGATTCTTGTATAGGTATATAGGAGAGGGGAACCTGTTTATCGCGTGCCGGAATTTATACCTATATACTCACACTCGTGTGCGAGCACGCGCGTGGTGGAACTCGATTGAGATGTGATACAAGATAAGAGAGGGATAAATTGCGCGTGTTAGAGGAAAGGAGCATTTCCTGCCGCGTGGTTCGGTAATTTTATTGGGAAATCGATTAAGAGAACCAGAGCAGGAGAGAGAGAGAGAGAGAGAAAGCGTTAATTCGATCAGCACGCGTTTAATTATTGTGTATAGGTTTTAGATGTATAAGTATATATGCATCGTCCGGTATATCCGTTTCCCATTTCGACTTTCTTATATAACTTGACAACTCCTAATGTGCGATCGCGAAACAAATCGCGTATAATAAAATTAATTGGAAATTGTCCCCACAACTGAAATTATTTAAGCCTATAATTGCGCAAAGCGTGCACATCCTATAACTATCATCAACAGATATGTATACAATATAAAATTCCCAGTATAAGACTTTATTATCAGACCCATGCGCGTAAATCATTTATCACCTTCGCGAACAAGATGCCAGAAAAAAAGGAACAGCCTATACTAGAAAGAAGACAGAGCTGCGAGAAAAAGAAGTAGGTATATATAGACACATCGAAAAACCGCTGACGCACATATATACACACGAGAAAGAGCCGGTCTTCGCGCCAGTATATATATATATATATATATATATATATATATAACGATAGCTGCGCTGTTATAGCAGCGAGACAATAAAATATATGGCGCGCGAGCGCGCGCACGTGGGGAGTGACAAGAAGCCGCGGGCCGATGAATTATATAAAAAAAGGCGCGGCGCAGCGTATAATAGTGCGGCGTCCACGCACAGGTGACCCGCGATATTAATGGCCACCTTTCGACCTGACCAAGATTAATAGATTCGCTCTTTTAGCTGCCTGTGCTGTATACCCTTTTGGGGATCGAGCGAGGCGCTTATGGCTTTACCGATGTGTATATAGTGAGATGCTGCGGTGGTCGAGGCCGAATACGGAACTCTGCGTTTTTCTATATGGCTCGTGAGGTAGAGACGGGAAGCCGGACGAGATTGTGGACGGCAGTGTTGTCTTGCCGTATTTGGAATTGATGGAGACGTAAAGTTGTATAAGAAAATATGGAAAAGTGGTGTGTTTACTTTAGGTATATATATACAGTTGTTGTTTGTATACAATAATTTAGTGGATATAAAGTACAAGTTTAGTTCACTATTGAACTTCAGAGTCTTGTTTTATATACGTCAGACGAAATGATGAAGGAGACGGAAGCGTTCGCTAATAACGAGTATAACCGCAGAACGACTCAATTCGACAATTAGTTACAGACCCAGTATATACACAGCTTACACAAGACGCTCCAGATGTAGACTGGCCAGGCTTTAATTACAGTGTTTATGCGCTTTGATTAAACGATGATTTCCTCTCTCTTGGTCCACGTATACATATACATCTACACAAGACGATTGCTCGCCGCGTATAGGATTTATGAACAATTCGGAAGTGAAATTACGACGGTAAATAAATCGATACAATAAAATTATATGGATCGAGAGTGGCGTTCTGACACTGGTCTAACGCGCAATAAAGACCATTTTTATATATATGTATAGGTATATATAGGATCGATATAATAAAGCCTTTCGAATTAACGATACTTTTATTACAGTCGGCGAGACGTGATCAAATAAATTTTACACGCGCTATATATAAAAACTATTCGCGCACGCGCGCGTGAAGCTCCATAAAAGTGTGAAGAATTCAATTCGGTCTCTATATATAATAACGGCTATTAAAATCCATACCCGGTATTTATTTTATATCTAAGCTCTTGGATTAATAATTCTCATCGAACGAAGCGATATAAATTCTTCTATAAAAATACCCTATTTCCTCTCCAACATCAACTTCCCCATATATAACACACTTATTCCCCAATCTACCCCCATCACTGTATATATGCCACCTCACATCATCGTACCCATAACCCACACACACACACGCAAGTCATCATGCCTCGAACAATATAACCAACCCATCTTCCTCGAACCTTCCCGTTTTAGCATATGCCACGCGCGTTTTCGCGGCGGGTGACCTACACACACGCGTGTAGCACCATGCGCCTGCTTATATATAGGTACGCACGCGCACGATCGCGGTAGGAGGAAACCTGAGGAGGGTCACATGCGCGCGCGTGCCTATTTCCGCGTGACGAGAAAATTGTTGTTTCTTCGGCCACGCGAGTGTCAGCGCCGCGGGAGTCTTCCTCTTTCTCGTTTATATATGTGGACGTATGTGGATGTATATGTATATATGCGTCGTTGCATACTAAAAACCTCTCTTTTTGTGTTTCTAAGAGAAAGAGAGAGAGTGGGATCATGCAAGGGCGACTGCGCGCGTGTTATTTGCGGCGTTCGTGCGAGAGGCGCATAAGTCGAGGGAGTTATCGGGCGAGGCGCCGTGTACTTTATTGGTTGTTATAGTGGGTTTTTGGGGGAAGGTAGCATGGAGATTTTTTGGAAAGGGTTCATGTATCATGTGAGGAGTAGGAATGATTTGTTTATTTCCTGTGTTCTTAGTGCTCGTAAAGCACAATGTATTGTTCTTTTCGTAGAAACTTGAGAATGTGAGATTAGATATTCTAGTTGAGTAATGTTAACAACGTCATGGATCGGTTTTTATATTAATAATTATAAGTGTTACGCAAAATGTTTGCTTTTACGGTTTTTTATGCTATTTTTTTTTGTTTAAATTTATCATGCAAATAGTTAATATTTAAAATGATTTTCAATTACGCATGTTTAAATTTCCAATGAAGCTTCGGTATTACTCATTAACAAAACAAGTCTTACCAAGGATTTCAGCAAACCAATGCCGATTAAATTTCCATGTTGGAAACACGTGCTTTTTCCGAAGTTTCCTCAGCTGAAATCGAACAGAATCCCAATTAAAATTCACTCGCGGTCTCCGCATAGTCGTGCGCCCGCGAAAAAAAGCTAAGTAATTATCGAATCGAGCGCCGGTTTCGCAATTGCAAAATAGAAGCAATCCTAGTCTCGCTCGCGTGTTTGCGCCGTAACTCAGCAGGAACTGGACCCTTAATTAAAAACGTGACAGGAAAGGAATCGAGTATTACAATTATCGTTTGCATGCGCGATTGTTAAATCCGATATACGTGTGCGCCGTAATTAGCACAGTGAGCCAAGTAAAAGTGGTTAGTCTGGCAAATGTTACAAAGCAAACAAAAAATTCTTTTATTTTTGCTGGTAAAATGATTTTTTTTTTATATAAAACTTGAACTGGAACACTATTACTTTAGAATATTTTAAAATAAAAAGCGGATTCCTTTGCAGAAGCTATATAGACGATATCAGATTGCATAAAAAAACTCGGAGGAATTCTAAATAGGCGATTTAGCGCATAAAAATAAATTTTTAACAACCGCCGAGCAAATTTCTCGAAAATTTCTCGTGCAAAATAGCCAATCCTAAAAATGCAAAATTTATACAGACCACCGTACGTGTAAATTTATATATATAACGAACCGAACGAAAAGCATATGCGCGCAGGACGAAAACAAATCGTCCGCAGTAAATCAACCGTCTATAAAAATCAATTCGAAAGGATATAACGCACACGTGTGCATGAGCACATCCCCTACTCTCACACAGACACCGTGTGTGTCTACGAAATGAAAATCGAAATCCTTCGAGTCTGTCTGATTGGATTTGCGATTCGCCGAAGGCCATAGCTCTAAATAACCCGATAAAGGAGCAGACGTTCACGCGCATGTGCCATAAAATAGAGACTCCAGACACGTGTGTGGACACGCGCGAGATAGAAAAAGTCTAGCCGATATCGCGGAAGCAGAAGACGACGGTGAATACATATACGCACGCAGGTGACACACAGAGAGAGAAACCGCAACACACGCGTGTCTGGCTAGTCCAGGAAACGTATTAGCCATGAGCCCGTCGAGGTAAAAAAAACATCGCGGCGTATCATAGTCCTTGACCGAATACGTCTGGGCTGCGGCCAGACGATTCGGGCAGGTGCCCAGGCCAATATATATGCGTCGCCCGAAATATTCGCAAAAAGAAGAGATAGGCGAGGGAGAGAGAGAGAGAGAGGTCCTGGCGAACTAGGACACGCCCGCGGTCGGGTCGCCTAGACGCTAGAAAAACCTGCCTAGAAATTGCACGCGCCCGTAGGCTATACAAAAAGTAGCGAGAAAAAGAGAGAGAGAGAGTTAGTGTGAGGGGCGAAAGGTGCACGTATATATATATAGATGTGTCTGAGTGAGAGGGAGATAAGCTAGAGTCTTTCGGCGACGTGTGCAGGCTTAATAGACAAGCTGTAGGGCAATAAAATAGTTGACGTGTGTGGAGGACGACGACGACGATGCTGCTGCTGCTGCTGTTGCCATCAACGACGTGTGTATAATTAAAAATCAATGTTTTTTGTCAGAGAGATGATTTCCAGGCGAAAGCTGTTATTTCTTCGACTGATTATTATGGCGCTGCTCCTTTTACAACTCGCCACTCCATAATCGCGCATGCAGAAAAGGTGTCCACTTAAGGCGCCTTATCGCGATCTAAACGAAGCCCGGTGAATTGCCTGAAATTCATTTCAGGGAGAGAGAGGATGAGAGATTCATATGCAAAATAATGAAAGCGACGTAGACAGAACGCAGGAGGATATCTATTAGGAAATACAGATGAATCGATTAAGGTCCTTCGCAGGATCGGGATATATATGGTATTATTTTTTTTTTCTTTTTTTTTTTGTTGAATCTTTTGCCCGGAGACTAATTAAAGCACGTGAAAGTTAATCCAGTCATTAATATAGATACACAGCCACGTGCTGTGTCTGAAATTCCCTTCTACCAATCTAAAAGTAAGATTCTAATTATTCAAAACAGATGCAGCGCAGCTGAGATCTAAACAAAGAGAGTGGTAGTGGCGGCGGCGGCGGTGGATGGCCAAAAAATCGTAGGAGTAGATAATATATATATATATATATAAACGCCCGAAGGGAATAGAGCGAAAAACAAAAGGAGCGCCTAGACAAGGCGAGGGATAGGACAAACAAACGAATAAAAAGAAGTTTAAAGAAATGTAGCTATATATATATATATATATATATATATGAGAGAGGTACAATCCGATTGGCACGCGAGGCGGCTCTAGGCCACGCGCGCGCATTGTAGCCGTAGGATTCTACCCTGTAATGAAACACCTGCCGCTCTAATCTGAGTCACCGCGAAAGCGCATTAACCTTCTATATATATATGTGTGTGTGCGAATGCAGCGGCGGAAGGGAGAATCGTAGAAACTAATCTCTTCAATATGAGACTTGCGGCTGGTCTAGGCGGCGATGCACACGTGCGCCTCGCACGCGATTTTCTCTCCAGGCGTTTAGCTATTCTTCTTTTTTTTTTGCGTTTTATAACGTGCGAGGGACTAAATGACTTTCCGAGTAGAGGCGCCGTGGCTATGGTTTCCTATGGCAAATAAAATGTTTAGGCGTCTTCATTTTTGAGGAATATTCCAGGGATGTTTAGGAGAATGATAGTTATTTAAGCTGTATTAATGATACAGCTCGTGTTGTTTTTGAAGACGGAAAGTAGGTCTTTACGGTTTGTCATTATGGACTTTTTTTTTCATTGGAAGAATTTCATTTTAGGTACGTCATTATACACATATATGTGTTGCTCAAATTGACGTCATTCGGGATGGGTTTGCATAATTAAGATCAGATGCAATTAAATACTGTTGAGACTTTTATGGGTATATTCGAATTTCTTTATCTATACTTGTATCTCTAACATTTTTTATTGATCCAGTAGATATAAATATTTGTAAATAATATTAGCAGATATCAGTTCTCAGAGAAATAGTTAAAGGTCAAAAGTCGCGCTGGTATAATTTTTCGCATTTTTCGTGCCTACTTATTTCTAATTTAATTTATTATTTCATTAAATTAAGTTTATAGTGTGATGGAGGTTGTCGTCGATATCTTTAGACAAGGTAGGGGCAACATACACATACACTTATTCGTAGGGACGTTTTCTTAAAATTATTAGTATCACAAAAATTTATCTACAGGGGTAAGTATGAAGTTTTATTCAACTGAAAACGGCGAAATGTATAGAAAGAAGAAAATTGTGGTTCTAATAGAGATTAGATTTTTACCGTGCACTACTGACGAAAATGCTATGAAAAAATCTTGTTGATTCTACATGAAGGATTTTATGATGCAAGTGTTTATAACATTTCATGTTAGTTTCAATACTGAACTGAATCTATAGTAACGATGCATGAGTACCAAAGGAAGTTTCAACTGAGTCTTGGCATAATATTCACTTACGTTTTGGTTAAACCCCGGTAGAAATATTATGTACAAACTCAAAAGGGTATCGTCTCAATTTCATTTATTTTCTTTTATAAATACTACAATCCGTGTTTCAGATCTCTAACACTCTTCTGGCCAGTCTCCAAACGCCGGCAAAACAACACCACAATGGATGCGCAGGTATATAGGACGCGCGCGATGTACTTTTTATTCTTTTTATTCTTTTATTATTTTTAATAAATCATTACCCTTTTTACGAATTATTTCTTTAGTCTATTCATACTTTATATATGTATTTTAAAATAGTTTCAATCTGCATTATTTCAACTGATATTAATTAAAATTATCACTTTTACCAGTCGCCTCAAGACGCACGCGGGTTTTTTACTCTTCCAAAGTTTCCTTTGAAACCAAATAAAAAGAAAAATAATAAAAATTATTATACAACAGTCCTTAAAGATCATTACAAGTAATAATCTTCACCCAACAAAAATTATAATCCGATTCAATATACAAATCCAACCTATTGATTTTACCAATTTCCCATAAACATCGTCCGAAATCGCTCTCCCAAAACAACCAATAAATCATCCTAATCAAGATCAATTTGTATACTGCGGCTCCACAACTTAATACACATGCCCCCTCTTTTTTCCTATATAAATTCGCCATACACATACGCACTCATCACCAACCCCGCCCCCGTTCACATTAAGATATAAATCTAATTTCGCCTCCTATACAAAACCCCTACAACATGAGGAAAAAAAAACAACAACCCCGACCACGCCGAAACCGAAATCAATTTTTGCCGGCAATCAAGCAATTTTCGCAGCCTGGCCAGAGAATCGAGTTATCGACGTTAAATTATACGCCGAATAATCGCGTGAGCTGGCAATCAAAGATCGCACGTATTATGGCACTTTGTTTCTCCCTCTCGCTTCCACTCACAGGCGTCAAACTCATATATAGGCTTCCCTTACCTATATATATATATACCGACGCGATATTTTCGGTTCTCTCCACCTGCCGAAAATGGTTGGGGGAGGCAGCAGAACTCTCCCTCTCTCTCTCTCTCTTCTAGCTCCTAGGCTTTCAATCCTAGCGCGCGTGGTTTTTTGCCGCTCGAGAAATCAGGATATATATATATATATATCCGCGGGCGCGCGCGCTAATATACGCTGCCGGCAGGTTCACCTGCCCCCGACAGGGACTACGGCAGCTCTTATATTCGTCCTTGGATGATTGGTCTCTCTCTCTCGCGTCTAGGCATCCATTTTTATTTCGTCCTTTTTCGTTTAGCAAAGGCATATACAGACACGTGGTTATATTATACAGCTGAAGGCGCCGGCGGCCGGTATAGCGTTGATTTTGGAAATGTTTACGATATATTTTTAGCGGACCGCGAAACCCAGTGGCGGGTATTAATGTACGGTAATTATCGCGACGGGCGCGCAGAATATATCTATACCAAATTGTTTTCTCGTTCTTCGCTGCGCATATATAGTTAGCTTATATATGTTCTATAAGCTATATTACTGCTCCTGTAATTTTCAATTATAAACTGCAGAACCAGCCGCGTTGTGGTTTCCGAATATCGGGATATCGAATCGTGAATATTTATGACGGGATGTGGAAAGAAACTATAACTGCGAACTTCTGATTGCAGTGGGAATGTATAAATATGTCTCGCGTGTTTTTGGAAGAAACGATCCTGCAGCGGTTTAATAACGGGATCGCGTTGGCTGCGGCGCTACTTTTTCGTATTTCGGTCTCTAAGGATCGGGGAGTAGCGAAAGTGAGCTAAACTGGCTAATATATAGCTGTATAATTTTCGGGTGTATATATATAAGGATACGCGTGAGTGCGATGGAGAATTTATAGCCTAATAATTTCGAAAATGTTATGCGACGATAAAAAATAAAGAAAAAAAAAAGATGAAGAACAAATTAAATTCAGAGAGAAAGTAAAAATAGAGAAATATAGAGTTAGAATATTTATGTAAAAGCTGTATGAATAATCTGCACTGATATCTCTCAACGACGATTGAATCTTCATGCCATATCCTGGGTAACCTTATATGACACCATTCCCCGAACACGCTGCACCTCCTAAAAAGAAATTTCGCCCTGTCACAGTCGAAATCCGGTTGAAATAAATTGAGATGCAAGCTGCGCGCCGTCACCGTCATCATCTTTCTTTCTCTCTCTCTCTCTCTCTCTCTCTCTCTCTCTCTGTAAATCTCTTACTGCTACACAGTCGCGTGCCTTCTCCTCTCACGTTACAATGCACGTGGGCGTGTATACTGTCCACGTTCGATCCTTTTCCCTTTACCTCACATGTATACATACTACCCGCGAACTAGCAACATCTCCTTACACGGCAAATTTTCGTTATCTCGTATATATATATACACACACGTGCCGCCGCTACACCATAATCCTCAGAAAACCAGCCCCGGCGTTACGCATCACAATAGCTCGTGCTATGATGGGCGGAGATAGACGCGCGCCGAATCTGGGAGTGTTACACCTATATATACGCGTGCACGGTTGGTGAGAGATCGACTTGTTAGAGGGTTTCCTTGTAATATATATAGAAAACTGCTTTGCGCGTGGATCCTCGACCTCCTGCCGGGTAGTAGCAACCTGCCGTATCCTTCTATATATATATACGTAGCGTTCGGAGAAGAATGAATTATTATTCTAAGGGCGAAGGTGCAAGGTGCACGTGGCTTGCATTTAATTTTTCGTACGCACGTTTTTTTTTCTCTCTTTGATTAATAGCGAAAACAGGCGTTTTTCTTTTCACACCATGTGGGAGGAGGAAGAAGAAAAGGAGGAGGAGGAGGAGGATACGTGCGTATATGCGGTGAATATTCATGAGGCATATAGTAGTAGGTGTCACGCGTACGGCCTACAGCTCGTTATATTAGGCTTTTACAGGTGTTGCCGGCTTGTAATTGCCGGTGTAATGGGAAAAACGAGGCGTCGAGAGGTTTCCCAGTTTTTCTGGGTATTGTGGTGTGCTTGTGGTTTTGTTTTCTGAGATGAGCGAGGTGGACGTATATGTTTTTGTTTTTCGATTCACGGAAAATCTGGGTATACGGGGGTTGAACAGATTGGAGATTGTAACAGACTGGCAAGTGAATTCTTTATTAAAAACTTTTGTATGACATAAAAGTATTTTTTATATAATTCAACATTTATCTTCAAAAACCACTTAAAAACTACAAGAATACGCCTATATATATTTTGCTTTAAATATAACTTTATAACCGAAGATACCTTATTCCATTTCCACATATAAATGAGATGTCAGTGATCCTCTCGTATAAAAACAAAGGAATACAAAAAGTATTAACATATAAATAATGGATTCAACAATATTTATCTGCGCGAGTATACGAGAAAAATATTCAGAATAACTGCAATGACACAAATATACATTACACGGCCGCGCGGGACACGTGATCGTATCAAGCAGCACTTTATCCTCGCCAAAAAGCTGTCACCGAATATCGTTACAATCCGCACGGTCTTGCAGTATATATATACACCGAAACTCATCGTTTTCTCAAACTTCGTGTCCTTCTCCACAGAAAAAAAACCAAGCACCACACCCACAAGGAAAACAGTCGTCCTCTCTCTCTCTCTCTTTCTCTTACACACGTGCATATATACAGTCAGCATGAGTATATAAGGCAACGTCGAGGAGAGCGATAAATATGTCTCGGCGGCGTTCAGTATATAGAAGGGTACAAAAATAAGGCTCGCCGCGCGTTATACAATGGACAACGGCGGTGCGGATCGAAAAAGGCGCGAGACTGCAGCGCGGCTTTGCGCGGGAGTAATCGTCGCGCGACACAGCGCATGCGCTCTCGCGAGTACTGCACCCACGCGCAATTTCGAAGACTGTCTCGTACAAGAAGAGAACTGCCTGTATATGTATATATATATATACCGTTTCTTTATCCATGTATATATACTATATATATATACATGTCGTTTGTTTCCTTCGTTTTGGCACGCGCGCGCGCCCCATGCTGCTATCATGTCTTACGCCCTTGCGGAAATAACTTGACTTTCGGTTGTCTCTTTGCACGCGAGGAGGTTATCCTTATTTATGCTGGCGCCGGTTTCTGGAATTGAATGAATATACGAGGCGTCGTTGTTGTTGTCGTCGTCGTCGTCGTTTCCTCGTGAATGTATAACTAATTGTCGTTAGAGTGTTTTGTAATACGAGTTATAAATCGCGATAAAAGCTATAAATTTCGAATTTATGAAATTGATAAGCCAGCACTGGTTTGAGAGTTTAATAAAGATATTCATGGTGTCGCGCAGCGGTATATAAATACAAAATATATAAAATCAAGACATTTCCCTTATATCTGAACATTATAATATACACAACACGCTCTATATATATGTATGCAACTATATAGCGACATTGTATTACACATTCTTTCCCTGTTCATCTTCCAGTCTCACCCACTCACACAGCTCCACAGTCACATCCATAAAACTCTTTACTTTCGCAACTTTATTTCCCAAGTTAAAAGCTCTCTTTCTCTCTACTCGCGTGCCTCGACGAAAGCCTCGTGGCGAATCGCATTTAGTGCGTGCAAAAGTCAGCGTGAAGTCATAACGACCAGTTCGAACGAGAGAGAGAGAGATCGAAGGAGACCGGACACGCACGCACGCTTTGGCCGCGGGACAGACGTTCTCTCGTCTCTCCCCCGCACGTGCGCACCCACACACCAGTTTAACCGCACGCGCGCGCCGCAGCAGACTCGGCTAGGACGCGATCGAATGCCGCGGTCGTAATTTTTTTTAGTAGGCTTCGCCGCGTTGATGAAATGGTTGAGAATTTATTTTTTTTATAGGATGTAATTGATTTTTCGGGTTTCTGCGGGGTTATGGATTTGATTGGTGAAAGTTTATTGTCAATGGTGAAGGTGTCGACAGGATGTTGTTTAGAGAATAATATTTTACACGAGTAGATGAAAAATGTGGTTTTGGTATAAAAATCGCGCAGACGTATTTTGGTAGAATTCGAATTCTCAAATAAATTACTATATGTATTTTATTGTGAAAATTGCTATAAATATAGTAAAAATTACGGGAAAGATTGGGATTTTTATATTATTTTTCTTTAAATTTTAGACTTATCAAACAATAGAAAATAATATTACAGATATCATTATTTGTTGCATCTTTCAACACTTTTGAAAAATAGTTTTAGTTAAGCTGCAATGAAAATTGCTACTTTTTGATTGATTTATTTCAACAACAAATTTAAATATATTTAAGTATACTTCATTGCAATCATTTTTAACCAACCGCAGCTGGCCATAACTAATACTATAGACTACGATGATAATCGATCCTAATTACTTTAACCGTACCCACGCCACTTAAAAAAAAGACTGGAAAAATGTAAAAAATTTTCATAAAATAATCCTTTGCATTCCCTTTCGCTCACCTTCGAAAATCTTTTAAAGCATTACCTCGCGTACAAAAACATTATACACACCGTCAGGATTTAACGCACCAACAACAGCGCACGCGCGGCACTCGGACACCCGATAACTCACGTCTAAATTATTTCCATCTCGCTCCGGCGAAATAAATTTCCCTCCTATCTCTCGCGCACGCGCATACTCGCCGACATCTAGATCCCGGCTGGCCGCGCCGCATATTCAGGATATATATACGACGCGGTTTCCATCTCCTTTGTAATTCAGATTCAACGTTCTTACTCGTTGTATATATATATACACACATGCGCGTGGCCGTGAGAAACAGACGGCGCTGTGCCGATATTATTATGGCCGCGTCGTAGCGATATAACCGCAGAAGGCAGAGAAACTGTCGCTAATGAAGCGCGCACTCGCGCGAGCGTGAGCGCAAGAAACGCGAGAGAGAGAGAGAGAGAGAAACGCGTTGCCGTGTAAACGAGAGGGAAAAATAAGAGGCGCGAGTGGTCGGTTGGTAAGGTATATAGTAGAAGATATAGAAAGATGGATGACGGTAGTTAGGTCGTATACGTAACGAGAGGAGAAATATTCCGCGTAATGTAGAATAGAGGGGAGGATCGTGTAGACCGAGAAGGTGGAGAAGAGGTTTTTCGATATATGAAAGTGAATGAAGATGATGGGGTGGTCTTGTTTTCTAATTGAATATTTCCCACGACTTCCGATTTGCTTTGGTATATGTGTAGAGGACGGATGTGGATTCTTTCGGCAAAAACAAGAAGAATGTTGATTAATAGAATATAAAGTGTGTGAAAACGAGTCGCTTTATTGCTTTATTTATATATATGTACTACTATATGAGTGAAATCTATACTCTCTGAAAAGCTTTTTGCAGATGATCACACTTTAGAATAAGAATATTTAAACGCCAAGTGTAGTATATATATATAGCATTCTCGCATAAATTACTGTATATACAAACTCGTGACTTTCCAAAAACCGAGATATCAAAAGTCGCAGACACCAAACTCTACATATATATACATAAATAAGTGCGAAATTCAATCCCGTCTATCATTTATATTTCATCTTCAGTACTATTTCACATAAGTTTATGGTCCACCTTAGTGGACATCTGTCGTTTAATCAAATTTTAACGCCAGATAAAGAAGGAAACGCTGATAATGATATATTACCCGAAACACGCGTAATTTCTCCCTCTCTTTCCCTCGTATCAAGAGAAATAGCTTGAAATTCAAGAACCTCGTATATACATATATATATATACATACATACATGTAGAAAAATTAGCATAACTCGGCGAGAGAAGACAGAGCGATTATATATAGAAAACCCGATGCTCACGTGTATATACACATTATCGATGCAGGCAATGAAAAATAACGGACTCCTCCGTGAAACCTACGTATATATAAGTATATAATCCGAGGTGGCGAATCATCGAATATACTCAACGCGTTTATATCATTCACCAATATCTCACGTTCTCTCTCTCTCTCTCTCACTAGTCACCACATCGTCTCGTTATATACGTCCCTATCCTCTCTAGCTCTTCCTCGCACACACACACGCGTGATTCGGCGCTTTTACGAGAGACACCGACTTTTACAATCACTCTACACTCGCGTGAGACTTAACAAGCTTCTCTTTCCCTTATATACCGCACGCGCGTGTTATACGACGCCAATTTAACGGCTCGCGCGCAGCACGTCCAAACGAGTGCTTTGATATAGCGTACACATAGACCGCGCCGCATGGACGTTGAAGCATATAAACATTGGATTCCGGTAAAGTCCAATGTGCGAGCGCGTGCGACTACGATAAAATTATCCAGAGAGAGAGAGAGAGAGGAGTAGGTATACGGATACCGCGTGCGGTGTCGATTTTACACGCGTGCAGCGTCAGTTATAATACTCGGAGAGCTGTTTAATAGATGTCGGTGATGGGTAAAGGAGAGGTTAATCTTTATACGGCATCTTCTGGGTTTTTGTACGTTTTGAATTAACGCGTGATTTATGATGACATAGAAGTACCGAGATATGCTATATATATACGGGGACGATTACATATTTTCTGTAATACGTATACGATTAAAAATAAAGCACAGAGGTTAATATAACGTACTGCAGAGGGAACTTTAATTTACTTTACTGTGCTAAACTCCGTTCCCGCACTGATACGTAATTGCATTCCGCGCTGTATATATATACAATTGTATACGTCGACTCCTAATAAGACACCGCGCGAGCGACGCAACGGACCATTTATCCGCCCACCGAAACCTCCAACCTCTCGAATCTCCTCTCGCAAACCTTGGCCGTCGTTACACATAGAACGCTAACCTTCCCCCCGACGGATTATTAACCCGGCAAGCCGGTGATTTTTGCATGCGCTCGCTGCTCAGCGGAACAATAACAACGGTGCGCGCACATTATATCCCGTGCTTGAAAAAAAGAAAGAAATATACGAGTGTAGTGTATATAGCTTTCTCCCGAATGGCAATTTTCGGGTAGAGAGAGAGCGCGTTTCCCGTAACCGCCTGTGCCGGTCCAAAGTAGAGTAGGGGAACAACGCGCGTGCGAGCGTATATACGTTATGGTGGTGTGTATATATATATATATATATACAGCTAACCCGCCGAATGTACTTTAAATGCCCAATTTGGCAGCCGTAAAAACAACATTTATTTATGGCGCTTCGGCGGGTCGAACGAAGAAAAAAAAAAGAAGAGCCGCCGATGCGCGCACGAAATTATTATATATATATACCCAAGCGCAGTCAAAAAGCACCGCATTACCTCCGCGCTTTCTTCTTTCGCTCGCACTGCTGCGCCCGGCTATTCTTTCTTTTTTTTTCGTGTGTCTTAAACTCTTCCCCGCGTCTTGTTCCCCCCCTTTTTGTCTTCGCTTCTCACTAGCCGCACGCGCGATGCGCACACCTTATATATATATATATTTTTTGGAAGAGCTCTCACACACAGCTGGTGCAAGGTATATATACGCGCACCGTGGCCGCGAGTTTACGAGCGCGCGTCGATTTTGAAGTATATACGCAACGATTAGCGCGCCTAAGCGATTGTGGTCCTTCCCCCTCTTCTTTTACTCTATATAGGTTGTAATTCACGAGTGCAGAGGTTGTTGGGCGCACGTGTGCATCAGCGATTATCGTGAGTTATTATATAAGGAGGAGGAAGTTCGGGGAATTGGTGTAGGCGCGTATACGTATATATATATATATAAGTCCGTGAAATTGATTCTTTTTTTGCAGAGCGGAGAGAAAAATTTGCCAGTTTAAGTAAGCGTAAAGCAAGAGAGCGTAAAACAAACATAGCGCGGGGAAGGGTAATCGATGAGAGATTGCCTAATTTCGGAACGATCGTCGACGATGTATGGGTTTGAGTTGATTTTTTCACGCAGGTGGCGGTTCAGGGTAATAGGGGTAAACGATTATATGTATATATACGAGTGGCAGAGAAAACTGATTTTTTATTGATTTTTTCTTTGTCAAGCGATCGTTTCCTTATTACGAATAAATTGGTAGAATTATATATACGTTGTATTAAATAAAAAATTATAGAGTCTCTCGTCGTAAATTCACGCTGTATATATCTATAGGTATCCAGTATGTTAGAAAGGATCTCTTGAGAAATTTCAACGCTGATAAGATTTATTCGAAAAGCGTTAATTCCACGCGCCACTACGACTTTTTTATATACCATCGCAAAGCAGTAAATGCGTAGAAAACTTAGCAAGCGAGAGAGAGAGAAGCAAGCACGCACAGCGAAATTCTTCTTCTTTAGCTGACAGTTATTTATGAAAATTACATGACGACGTCTCTTCTGCGTTCGGACATATTATTCCCGAAATAACCGGTAACCGCATAATCCTTCGGCATCCGCGGCGTTAAAGTCTCCTAATCAAACGCGACTTAAAATTATTCGTAGCAATTCATCACGCGGAACACGCGTGAGCTTAAACTAAAACGCTATATTATAACACGCGACGTCGTGCAAATCCAACGGCTATATAATGCGTATGCGGATAATACTTATATGTATAGAAATTCTCACGTTCGCGTAAAAAACCGCCGATGCGATAAGCACACGCGTGAACATTAATTAACGACGTTTATATAAGATCCGAATTTACGATGAGGAATTGTGCGTGAGTGAAAAACTGCCGACGCAGTGTGGTTTTTCCTCAATACGCAGGATGCTATATGCGAGAGTCCGGTTTACATGGTAATCGCAGAGTGTAATTAGATAACATCGGGCGTTTAAAATTTGCGACAACGGTGTACTTGAAAATTTAATGATGAAAGAAGGAGTAATATGAGCAGAAATCGGAAATATCTGTAAAAATCTCTTATTGTCCTGATTTTTTGTGAGATTATTTTTTTAACAAGGTATATAACTTGGTCATTAGACAGACACGCCTATGCATTCACATAATCTAATGAACCACGAGTAATCATACACTATATATACGTTTTGTGTTTTTTCTATTTCTGAAATCATATAATTATATACACACGCGCATGACACTTTTCATCGTAACACGTGTATCAATTAACCCTCGCAATTAGACAAGCAACTATTACAGATCCTCGCAATGCGGCTTACGCTCACACTCGACCATAGTCTCTAACTTATAATACTCGCGCACTACACGTCATAATTACTGTGCGCGCTTAGCGAAAACGTTCGCGATCTCTTTGTCTCAACTCAGCTAAACTCCAGCGCAAAAACAGCAGCAGGCAGCAGCAACAAATAGAAGACCAACGCGCCGTGTGGTATTATATCTATACACATCCCGCATTACAAACTATATACATTCTACGTGCGAGAACTCGCGCATTATAATTCCCCCCGGTTGCCGTGGGAATATCGCGCGGTTGGTTTCCGCCTCAGCGTAGTATGTATATACATATATAAGTGCAGCAAAAACATGAATCGCGTGACCCGCGCCGCTGCGCGGAATTCCAGACGCGTGGTGGTGGTACGGTGATTACATTAGCAAGCGTGTAACCTTCGACCGCGCCTATTAAAGCAGCAGGTTATATTCGCGTTGCGGACTAATTGGTAGCGACGGCGGTGGCAGGAAAAGACGTGAATTTACCTCGCGGTTAGTCGTAATGGTGATAAGAGATGGAGTGAGGTACTGGTACGGTTGGTGTGTATATATATATAGGAGCAAACAAAGCGATTTGAAATGGACGAGGACGAGTCGTTGGGAGAGGGATTTGTCTATGGTAATGTGGGTGTCGAGCGAGTTAATATTTTATGAGATCTGCAGGAGGATTGTGGTTTTGATAGGTGAGCGAATGAGGATATAAAATAAATTTGGTATATAGGTTGAGTTATGGGTGAGAGATATAAGCGGAGTTATAGGTAATTCTGGATTGAGATTTATGAAATATTTATGAAATAATATTGAAACAGTGCGGTATATTGAAAAATTACTTTTTTGATAGAACTTTCTATAATATTATTATTTATTGTTGACCAAGTAAAAGCAAAGATTTTTTGTTTCAAAAATTTTTTATATATTTATAGCGTAGAAAAACTATTCCGACCTAGTATCATAAATAACCGTACAGTGTGGCAGATTTTTTCAAAATTTTTATTGACTTTCATCTATATATACATGGACGTGTCCATAAATATCGGCACGAGAAAAATTCCGAATACAATATAACAAAGGAAAAGCCGACCCGCGTATATATGTATAATACACCCGACGGCTTTAATTATTGACTCATAAAAGTCTATTACCTTATTCATGAATATTAACCGTAATTTTTCAACATCCATCATTCGCCGTCTCGCAGCCGAGCGCCGCAAACTTTAACCCGGTGTATATATATACATCGCATTAAATTTCCATAGGGCATAAACTTCACCCCGCGGTCAAATTTACTACTCACCTCTCTACAAAAGAAAAGAATTCGCACGTGAAATCACGGCGCGCTTCCACAGCCGCGTAAAAGAAGCGCGACGGGCGAATTTATCGACACGCGTAAAATCGGCAATTTGCAAAATCCGCACACACACATATATATACACATACTAAAAATGAGTTCACCGCGACCGCGCGACACGCCGTACGAAGGTCAGCGCTCGGGTTCCGTTCCTCCGCTTACATTTTTTTTTATTTACTCGATTTTTACGAAAGCGAAAGATAGAGAGAACCGGTAAGGCACACTACTTGAGACATGTATACATATATATATATATATATATATATATATACATATACGCAGCGACAGCAACAGCAGCAGCTGCTCTTTTCGAAGCGCGCGCAATACGATCGTCGTCGGCTCTTTAAAAGAATCTCCGCGCGCATATATATGTATACACACGATGCGCGCTGACCAGAGTTCAACGGGTAATAAATGCTCGAAATCAAGGCTGAACCGCGCATGCGCTTATAATAATAATAATAATAATAATAATAATGGGACGTGCGGTGTGCACGCGGGGATTTTCATTATTATTGCGGCCGAACGTGAGAGACGACGACCGCGCAGATGTGGCGCGTATATGTGCATTCGAAGGAACTTAATTACGCCCAATTAGCCCTTTAGGTTAAAGGCGCACGCGCGCGCGTCGGGCATTAAAGTCGGTTTATATATACGTACCGCGAGTATGTTTATGTATACGATCGTGGAGCAAGACGGACTGAAAAAAAAGCGTTCCCATGAGCGATGCGCGTATATATATATGAGTATACGCGTCTTGTTAATGCGCGTATATGAGGTATCTTTTTAATTCTTCATCAGCTTTTTTTTTTACTGAGCACTGATTTCTTTTTTTTACGATTATAAGCGCTTGACGCATTTCGCGAATGAAAAATATGAGGCTTTTAAGTTGATTGATATGACTTTTTCTCACAGATATTACCTAACGGGGTTTTAAATCTTTTTTGTAAAAGTATAGCGTTAGTTTGTTATTTGCTGTTAAATTTTATCTATTTTGTACGTATATTATTGTAGTTGAAGAAACATTTGATCAATCATATTTCAAATTAATTTAGTGATCGATCTTATGTGACATCGTTTCAGTAATCATATATTCAGATTCATGAACTGGATCCTTCAAAGATGTCGATGATGAATCGATAACCATCTAAAACATACAAATTTATTTTACATTTGAAATCATGTTGATATTGAAAAAATAATTGTTTCACTGTATTCAAACTAATAATGTAGATAATAAGTGGGCCTTGTAGAAACGTTAAAATTTTATAAATAGTTCCATATCTTTATTTGTAATCGATCGCAATATCGAAACATCATTATTTACATAGTTTTCTTAAAACCTTATATATCTTACTATTAATTCTTTGCATTTAGCATGCAGAAGAAGTGTCCTTTATCAAATTAATTAAATCCAATAATATATAAGCGAAATTTTCATTTCGTAAGTTTGAAAAACTCGGATCCAAAAGTTGCCATTTCATCTTAAAGGGGTGTGAAATTATACTGATATGTGTTATGCGACCTGTCATACAAAATTTTGTCATTTTGAACAAGATGCTGGAATTTCGACTTGACACTTTTCAGGTAATGATTGATAAATTACATTACGCAGGGCAAACGAATTTAGATAAGTCGCTAACAGTAGTAATAATTTACTTACAAAAAATTATGTCTGTTCGGTTGGTATGGTAGGTCACACAATAGAGGTCGGTATTTCACACCCCCTTAATATCAACCTATAAAACACCGTAAAAATAGAACTATTTGGATCTCAGGTCCTCGGTTCTTGTCCTAATAAAATTCCAATCTCTTCTATCAATATATCCTATATTATAGACAACAAAGATAATCACCCCCTGTGATTAATTCCATCATACCTTTAAAACTCCAAACTAGACCGCCCTATAGCTCACCGCTATATTCATCGACGCTGGCCCGTCAGTTAACGTTTTCCTCCGCATGAAAAGGGCTCGACATCAGTATATATATATATATATATACAACCACGTCGAGCTTGCGGCTAGCCGCGTTATATCTACACACGCGCGACCTCAAAGCCACGCGATCAGCGCGCTTCGCTCGTAAATCACGCGTCGGCCGATAATAAAGCACTATATACACGCGACTCTATATACGTTGTTGCATCTCGCCACGGAAATTAAAACAATGCACCACTGTATACGTTTAGTACTCGCCCCTGCATTGTAAGGTAATTAACATGAACGCGTGCGACTTTATATATATATATACACGAGTGAGTGTAGTACAAAAGAGAGGGAGGCAAGTAAGCGAGCAACCCGCGCGCATGCTCATAAATCACAGCGCATTATTATAAAACTTAACAGCACGCGCCCGCGCATTTTAAATATTGGCCGAGTATTATGCAAATGACCGCCGACTTTATTGGCCGCGTAAATCATGCGCGGCTTCCGCGCCCCGATTTTTTTTTCTTTCCATAGAGACCAGGTGAACATCTCCGCGAGCAATTTTCCCTTTGTCGTCGTCGTCAATGATGATCATCGCGGTGTGTATTGGGAATTTGCATGAAGTAATTTTTTTTTTTTAGTGAGCGAAGAGAAATTGTGTGGGATGTATACAGGCGCCTTACACGCAGCACTTGCATTATCTGTCAAAGTGAGTAATTGATAATGGTCTGACCTAAATATTCTGGTGCGCGCGCATTGTGGTTCGAAGGTTCGAAAACCGCCGCGCACGACTGGCCTTTTGTTCGTTAAGTGGCGTTGTAAATTAGGGCCTCGAGCGTGTATACGGGGATATGGGCTACTGGACCGAAGCCTGATTGCTTTTTTAAAATTCAAAAGATATTTTTTTTTGCATTAATAATTTTATCGTTTATATATAAATTTAACCTTTGCCAATACCTTATTGTACTTATTTGGATTTTTCATTAATATTTCAGTATTTAGTTAAACCGCGTGTTAAGAGTATATAATATGAACGTATCCCTGGTGGAAATCCAAAACATTTTTTACCCAATAATTGACTATTTATTTTAGACTTGGCCATAAAATAGGCACTTTTCTTGTCTAGTTATCAGCTCCCGGTGAAACGCTTTTTTCCACATTATTCGAACATTAAATAGGTAAAAAAATGGAGTGGCTTTTTTGATGAT
>JAWWEQ010045222.1:0-16923 GCA_035583055.1 Torymus tubicola | reverse complement strand
CAGCTTAAGGCCAGTGTTCGTCCCTTGTGCCACTGCCAACTACCGGACAACAGGGTTTCTTCAGCGTAGAACCCTTAACAAATATGTAGGAAGAGTAGTTTACATATAGAGAACCTCACCCCGTTACAGTACATCTTATATGAGATGTCACAACTTTTTAAAGGTAAAAGTACGTAAAAGCAATTCGAAAGTTTTCATAATATGTTTAACAACAAACCATTTTTGTATATTCATAAAAAAAATTTATTTCAATTTGAAGATATAATTAACTTTAACAAATATAAGTACAATATAAAGGCTAAATTCTTTATAATTGTTAGATACTATTTTGACTGACTTGACGAATTTTCGCACACAGGACACCTCGGAGGCGCTAATATTTGTCCCCACTACACTCGTTATAGCGCTTACCGGCGCACGTAAGGTAGAGTGCGTGGGAGACATCCAGGAGGTGCTGCCACCGAGCCAGTGCATCGCCCGCGTTGCAGCGCAACACGTATATTGCCTCGCGGCCGACGCGCTACTTAATTAATTACATAAGTTTTAAAATTAAGTTATCACGCAAAAAATAATTATAAATAATAATAAATCATAATAACAATAATAGAAAACAATAATAAAAATAATAAGGAATACTAATTAAAAATTACTTAATATTTTATACGATTCCTTAATACTTTTTATTATAATTTTGTTTTTTGAATACATTGTTTACACAGTCCGTTAAACATGTAGACTGTTATACTCACATACAGCTCGCAATAGCTTATTTTTGTACTCAGAATTGGATTCAGGAACTTTATGATTTTTCCAAGTTAATTTGAAATCGTAGTGTACTACTTCACTAGCTGTGCGCTGTAATATCCAAGATCGTTTTTAGTTTTAAAACAAACATGATCAACACGATGAAAAACTGCATGAACTTTTCTTCCATCAGGCCCTGGTGAGAGGACCACAGATGGTCATGCTGCTCGGATTTTCTCCGGTTTAATTGTCTTTGTAATGGGGTTGTGAACGAAGCTCTGCGTACACTTCGCCATGCTGTTGGTTGGCCGCTGCTGAAAGATAGTAGTCCAGTATAGCTCCATCACGGCTCTAGCGGATTGTACTGCATCTTCGATGTCACTCAAAATACTTTTGATGCACCGCATGCGGTTATAGCGTGGCTTGGCTTAGTGGCATATTCTCTGCGCTGGCCTTCCTGCGGCTCAGCTGATACTGAACTGTCGAAGGTGGTCGATGGTGGTGCGAGCAAGGTGGGTAGATGTTTCACAGGTACAGACATAATGGCTTGAAGGTTCAATGGTTACACTGGTTGCTTGGAGATAATTATCTGTATTTTTTAAATATTGAGAATGTTTTATTGTTGATTTAATTAGTATTGCACTTACTCCATGAGCCTTTCCACTAGGGTATTTCTTGTCATATGCATGATAATTTGGAATTTTAAAGTAGCTTTTTTCTGTGAAATGCGTCTCAGATATTAGCAGAACGTCAATATCATGTTCTATCAAGAACTTTTTCATCTCATCAATCCTACTTACAAGACCGTTAGCGCTCAAAAAGAGATCCTTATATTATTGCTATTGAATTTTACTAAACAAGCTTGTGAGAAGATTTAGAATAGTATCCATTCTTGTAGTTAATTGAGTCGTCATGACCTCGAGTTTGTTGATATTTGGTGTTATTGTTTGGGTCGTCGTCTTGTTTTGATTTATTTCTGTTTCGGTTTGATGTGTATTATCCCTAGTTACTTTTGCATGTGAAATGTTTGTTTTGAATTGAATTGACTGTGCGAAATTTAATTATTGAGTTGGATACTGGTTTAATACTTCTTCCTCTTAAAGCAGGGTACAGCTTCTGTTAGAGCTGTTTGTGAACGGTACCTCCCTTGCAGCTGGCTGAATGTTTGCCGGCACAGTTAGCACATTTCACCTCTTGCAATTTTGTCTTAAATGAGGAGTCTTTCAACAAATGATATTCTGCGCATTCAACGCAAACAGGCGTTTTGACAATAATTTTTTGTTTGACCAAATCCTTGACATCTGACGCATTGTGGAATATCTCGTTTTTTGCGAGGAGGTTCAAAGCTAACTATCGTGTTTAACAAGTGCTTTATACCATAAACTTTGTTGTTTTCATTCGACTCTATAGTTCTATGAAGAATAGTCGTAACGGTTTTTGTAATACTTTGTTCGTTATATTTGTTATTCTTGTAACTTTATAGTTCTTTTCTTCTATTTCCTTTTTGAGTTCTTCTACATCAACTGATGGGTGCATATTTCTAAGTACTGTTTTATATGTTTTATCTTGTTTTCTCTGGTAGGTGTAAAATTTCGTATTCTTTTTTTTAATTCTGCTATTATTGGAAGGTATTTTTCCCACATATTAGACTGGATCACCACTTCGTTATTTGAGAGTAACTTGAAAGTGTTCTCAGCTATTTTATTTAGCAGTTCTTTCAGTCAACGCATGTCTTCCACGCCACGGACGTATATTGGAAGAGATTTTAGTGAAGTTTACGTTATTGTTTGTGTTTGCATCTTGGATGTTTGGTTCATCTGAAGTTTGATGTAGAATTATGAATGCATTTTGAGTGTCTATCGGTTTATTTAGCCAGTAGTCTTACATGTACGTTTAACGTTTCTTTGTGTAATTTTGTTCGTCCAGACTACTTCTGCCCCCTTTATCTCTTGCTATTTTCCAATCTTGACTATTAATATGGCATGCCTCTTGTTCTGTTGGATCAGTTATCTGTGGTTTAGCTGGTGGAGTTGTGAAATCTGTTTTTGTCGGTATGATGGCAGTTATAACTTTCAGTAAAACTTCATGATTTTAAAAATTGTGTTCGGTACGCGATATCAGATTGTTGTCATAACCACGTCTACATAAACACATTTCTCAACCACTTTTTAAAACTCATTTTAAAACCTTTTTAACCCTTTTTAACCTTTTTCAAAACGTTTTTTTAACACTTTTTAACCTTTTTAAAACGTTTTTTAACCTTCTTAACACCTTTTTTTAACCCTCTACTTTATCATTTACTTAACCCTTTACTTACCCTACTAATGTTATAATAGATACACACGGACGCACATGTATACACACAGTGTGATTATACCTGAGTCATTGCAAAATTGATGAGTCACTAAAATTCACGACGGTAGATGAACTAATATCTTAATATTTTGAAGGATTGACGGTTTTTTATTTTCAGCTTAAGCGAAGGGTCTCCATAAATCCTGTTCAGCCTCCCAGGGTCGACGTTTGCCTGATTTCTCACTTATTTGTTGATAAACCCAATGTTCTTATAAAAAAAAGAAAATTTAATCATTCACTTTATTTATTAAACATTTTTTTTCCATAATTTTTAAAGAATGCACGAATAACATTTTTTGTCAAAATCCAGTTGAGCTTCTTCTGGTCCGCATTGACTGAATTTCGGATTTATAATGTAGTGAAATACATGTTTTCATAATAAATATTAGTAAATAGAATAATGTACTTAGTTTTGTTAATATTTATATAGTCTCTATTTTATAAGAAAGAGCGGCAAACCTTTTTTGTAAAAATCCCGTTAAGCATCCCAGTTTTAGTTCGTAGTTTTTTTAGAAACTCATATAAGGTAATCAATTTCGTTTCAAACTATTATTTTGGCTTAAGAATATATACATATAATTTATAAGAATAACATATACATTACATATAATTTAAAAATTCAATAAAACCGATTAAATTTTTAAAAAATTTTTAGGTATTAGACCGATTTTCAAATGTTACATAAGACGTAAAAAATAAACAGTATTTACCTTAACACGATCATGTATGGTGTTGAATAGATTGCAACGCCTTAATGAATTCAAGACAGGATCATTCCAATCATCTATGACATTATGAGTTGTAATAGGTGGAAGTCCATTACGTTGTAAAGCATAAAGACACCTAAAAAAGGAACAGTAACATAACAAAAATTAAGAATCGACTGTTATAGTTACAATTATTTTAACAAATTTTTCAGAGAGAGAGAGAGAGAGAGAAAGAACCATACGGCTGAGCGAAAGCAATGGAACCTAATCCAGAAAGAATATTCATAGGTCTAAGATGGCATTTTGCATATTCACTGCTCAAAATGCTCGTATTGCAAATTAGATGGCATGCCAAACATAATTGTAGAAAGTTAAAACAAAACGCTGCTAATTTATTGGCCTGTGGCTATCTCAAACTTACTTTGCTAATTTCTTTAATTAATTATAATTATTCACATCACACTTTTATAATGATAAAAAATTCTCTGTAAGATTATGGAAAAAACTATAATACAGGCAGTAATGACGAGGAAATTCAATTCACGATTGTAGTAAGTTTTTAATAATACAAATTACCATAGAAAAATAGTAAGTTGTTCATTTGGACATATCGCATTACGTACTAGGATAGTATATTACTTAATTGTCACGAACCTCGTGTGATATGTTTTTTCTTGTTAAATATGACAACACTTCAGTAGCAGAATGAAAACAGTAGTATTGTTCTTTGAAATTCAAGTTAGAGATATTGTTTTCTTAACGGATTGTGTAAGATTTTATTTTGCAAACCCGAATATATTTTGTAGTATGCAAAACGCTACACTTTTAGCACTCATTTGACTTCGCAAACTAAAACTCTGCTCAACAAATTAGGAAAAATAGTAGTCGGGAGATAATATTTAGCGGTTACAAGAATTATAAGCTCTTTTGAAAAAAAACATGTTTTTGTTAATAACAAAAACATCATGATAGCTAGAAAGTTTTTTTTAGAGAATATAAGTATTTTAATTCGTTGTTGAATGCTGCCCATCCGATTTCGATACGCGCCATTCTCGAGAAATTAGAATTTTAAAAAAAGATAAAAAAATTTTAACCCCAAATATCTCTAAAATTTATGAAATATTGATATTCCACAAAAAATCGGTCGAAAGGTAGCCATTATATCTCTCTACAAAACATTTTGAAGCAAATAAGATAATTCAATTAACGTAATCGTTGAACATGCAAAACTGATTTCTTTTATTTTTCAATTTTTACATTTTTTAATAACAAATAATCGTAATAACTAGAAATATTATTTGTGCCTATCAATAAAAAAAAAATAAGAATAAATTTTTAGAACACACACACATACACAAATTTGTGTAATTCCTAAAACCTCACAAAACAATTATAACATGTTTTTACAAAAACTCAAACAATTACTATCACAAAGTTGTTTGTTGGCGGAAGCAATTTAGAAATGCAATTGAAATGCTTCCACTGCAAGGAAGCGAGACATACAATGGTAAATTGAAATTTCTTCTGTTAGAATTGTTTAATCTTAATAAAATTTGGTACATATATTTTTTCATAATATGAACTAGTTAAGCCTACAGCTTTAAAGTTAATGTGTTAGAATGTAAAAAGAAAATGTAACAAAGAAAATGATCCTTAAATATCTTCAAATCTTATAAACATTTTTTGTTGACCAACAAAAGGTGTTTCGAAGCTTAAAAGAGTTAACCATGTGCAAAATTTCATAAAGATTTATTGATTTTTACTTCTGTTACCGTATGACAACGTATACGCAATTTCTTCTTCAATAATTTTAGGCGGCTGATTCAAGAATGTGTCAAAATGAAATTTTAGGAATTCTATCCTGGAAATCATTTCTCCAGAGTGCACATATCGGTCGTTAAAAGGGTATTCCAATAAGTACCATGCCGACTAACTGGAGGTTAAGAGATGAACCTAACCTTTGGACTTTTAAAAGGGAGATGTAATTTTTATACTTGATATATTGAAAAAATTTTGTGAAAAATATATAATAGTTTCTGAGATAAAAAGTGAAATCACAGTTTAATTTTACTAACTCATGAAGGACGATAGATATTTGAATCAGATATTAAATAACAGATTGTCAGAATGATAGATAAAGCTGGCGTTGATTTTATCGCGCGCAACCATGTGCAATAGGTTTGGGCTGAAATTGATAAAATAGTATGGCTGAATCCAGCTTTATCGGTCGTTGGCGATGCGCCTGTTTTATCTCAACCAATGAAAAAAGAGAGTTCCTGTACTCAGGCAGACTCTTTTTTCTCATTGTTTGACAACAGAAGGCGTGCATCGCTGATGACCAATGAAGTTCCTTAAGCGCATGTCGCGCGCTGCGAGCACAAGAATGGTAGTTATGGTAACATTTTAGAACTTATAAATTAATAAAAAAGTGCGATCACAAAATAATAAATTTTAAAAATTTTTATTTAAAATTGGTCAAGGAAAAATTAATTCATTTATAATTCCTAATAATTGGAAAACAGAGGATGTTTGTTTCGAAATTTATAAAAATATTAATGAAAACAATTCTAATAATCGTGTCATTTGAGATCATAATAATAAACAAAATTTTTAAAAATTAAAAATTTTAACAATGTTAAAAGGTAAAACAGAAACATATTTTAGTATAAATGATATAACATATTCATTCACGTGACCCTGTGCTTCCCGTCCAACCTAATCCGAGAAACTTCGATTAAGGAAGGAAAAGCACGACGCAACCGTCTGGAGCTTGTGGTGCAAAACCCCTTCAAAACATGGTCCTTCGAGACGGATACAGGGCGAGCGCCCTGGATACCGTGACTGCAATCACCTATGTGAGAATCAACGCAGCACGCATCAGTATAGCCGTGGACTACAAATTTTTATAAAGTTGAGTCATTTTGATTTAACTTCTGATTGGTGGATAAAATCTACAATATTTTAATCCAAGCGATCAGAGTCTCTGCGAGCACGACGTTTAAGGTTGCAGGCCAGTGCGGAAAATTCCAGTCCTAAGGCCACTTCTCGTCTATAGTTTATAGCTAAATTTAACGTTTTGTTCCAGAGTATAATTAACCGTACGCTCGTGTTTAATACCAAGTTTTGTTTGTTAACTCTGTCATCTCTTTATTAATAAATTCCAAACCATTATCAGTTCGTAAAACATTTATCTTTTTGCCGGTTTCTTTTTCCATTCATAAAATAAAATTTTCAAAACAATGCTTTACCTCACTTTTATGTTTAATAAAATAGATTTTTACAAAACTGGAATAATCATCTTTTAATAGAAAAAAGTATTTTGAATTTTCCAACGAATCTGTTTCCATGGGTCCGCATAGGTGGGCATGAATCAATTCACCAACTCTCGTTGTTTCGAATTTACTCTGAGAAAAGGGTAAACGGTGCATTTTACCTAATACACACGCATCGCAAAAATCAAATGAGTCATTTACTTTAATGTTATTTTGAGCTAAAAATCTTTTTACATATTCAATGTTTTGATGCGCCAAGCGCTCGTGCCATATTTTTAGCATATTAGTTTTATTATATTCGTTTTCTACCTTAATACTAGTATTATTAACATTTATCCGGTTACCGAACTTATCTCTACAGTTACTCTTAAAATTAATATTTTCATTTTCAGTTGTACTTATAAAATTACATTTTTCAATATTTTCTACGTATTTTCTTAATCTAAATTTCATCTTAAATATTTCTTTTTCATTAGATCTTTCGGCTAAAGCTACAGTTTTATTATCTTTATAAAATATACATTTTAAATTTGTCCATTCGCATCGAAATCCTTTAACAAGTGTAATGCCCATTGAAAATAAATTGAATTTAATACCCGGTACATACAGAACGTTTTTTATGTATTTATTTACCCAACGGTTTCCATCATACGCCTCTATCTCTACATTACATCTACCTGCTCCGTAAACAAGACGCCCATCGCCTAGCTTAATCGGTATTGCGTCCTTCAGACGAATGTAGTCGCTAAACAGCAGCTTGTTACCGCTCATATGTGACGTTACGCCGGAGTCCAGCAGCCACGTTGTTGTGTTGACGCTCTCGTTCACGGTCAGCACAATTTCACCGACAATGCGCTATCCACCTCGTTGTTGTTTGACCGGCCGCCCTTCGGAGAATTCGGTGCTGGCCGTCGATGCTTGTTTTCTTCTAAGAACCAACAATCTGAAATGTCCTTTTCTTTTGCAGTTGAAGCACTCGACATTTTTAGCATGAAAATTGGATGCATGCTCACTTTTTGAATTTTCACTTTTGTTTTTATTGTTTTTCAGGGGAAAACACTTTTTTTATCTTTTTACTCGAAAGTGCGACATCTTGATTTGTCTGTTGAGCTTTTCTCCGTGATTCTTCCATTATCAATCGAGCACTTAAATTATCAACTGTCCGTTGTGTAGCTTCAGTCGATTCCCGGGCTGACACGAAATGATTATATTGTTCCGGTAGAGTCATTATGTTTTTTGTTATCATTGTGCTGTCAGAAATATTTTCACCAAAAGCCTTTAGTTTGTAGCACAAGTCTTGCAATTTTGAAATATGAGTTGATATATCGTCGCTTGAATCCTTTGTATATTTGAACAATTCTTGTTGTAGCATGTGCACACTAGTTTCTGTTTTATTTTTGTAAACTCCATGTAATTTTTCTCACATTTGATGTGCCGTATCACAATTTATTATATGAAGCATCGGTGTGTTATATACGTAGCTATATATCTCTGAGCAATCCCATCGCTCTTTATCCACTCACGAAGTTCTTTCTCATGCGTGATCTACCCTTGAGGGTCCGCTGCAATTTCTGCTTCACTTGGAGGCACTGGTTTTACGACATTTCCTGTCACAATTTTATAAACTCCTTTTGATATGAATATTATTCGAAATTGGAACTTCCATACTCCCCAGTTTTCGTTGCTTTTCAAATGACTTATCTTGATCGTCTTAGCTTCCATTTTGTTTCTTTTTTTCGTCACTTGACACTTTCTTTACTTAGAGCCTGGGTCCATAACCCGTTATTATTATTGTTAATAAATAAACTCAATTCTTTGTATTATTATTATATATGAGTATTTATTAAATATCGTGGAAGCTAAGGAGTTTTCAAAGTATAGCGTCGCATGTTGTCGGCATGCGCGCTCAGCCGAGACTAACTGTCAAAGCGTCGCGTAGACTCTCGCGGATTTTTGGACAAATTACGGAGCCCTTACTCTTTACATATAATAGATGGCGCAAGTAGTGTTACATACTTTTATGTGTATTTTCTATCACACACAACAGAAATGTATTAAGGTTTTATATAAAAATGTTTTTCCTGAACCGCCAAGACCATCTACGTAGTTAATTTTATTTTTATTATCTATTTCATTAAAAACTAATTTTTGATAATTATTTAATCTCTCATACATCTCATAAATACTATTTTACTATCATCAGTAAATTTATTCTCACTTAAATTTGTTTTTCTTACGAAATTTATGTTCGATTCCGGTAAATTTAAATCATTATTAGACGTATCTTCTAATGATAAGATGTTTTTTATAAGAAGTAAAACTTTATTTTCGTTAAAATCTTCGCTGAAACTAATTTTAAATTTTTCCTAAAGGTGTCATTGGGCAGTGGCACAAGGGACAAACACTTGCCTTAAGCTTTCATTGTAGAAAGCTTAGGCTTCTTTCTACTCGAGCGCACATTGTTTGATGGCACTGCTACCAACTCCGGTGCGAGAACGATCGGCTGCTGGCTGCACCTAGCCTTACCTGCTAGCACCCGGTTTAGCCGTACAACGCCGTGTTTTTCAAACAACGACTATCTCTATCTCTCTCTTACGTTCCCGTTACCGTTGCTCCTCCAGGAGTCAATGCTCTAGGCTAACTGCAGCTGAAAAGGGGTAGAGGGTGGTATTCGGGAAGCATGCACGGATCGGGCACTCTAAATGACAACGCGTGATTCGAGATGTAAAATAAAATAAGAATGTACTATATTCAAAGTTCAAAGTCAATTAAGACAGCAAATAACAACGCGTAGGCCAAGACTTATCGAAGACCGGCGCGCAACACTACGCAAGGACTACACGGCTCGCACTGCCGGTTCGATCTCACCGCGAGATACGCACACGAGTTATATCACTCAGCCTCTCAACGCATCTCCAAGACCCACATCAGCTCACACCTATATGCAAGAGCCGAAGCCGATATAAATGAATAACTATAATCAATGAGATCATATAATCAATATAATATAAATATATATGTTATAGCTTTGTACGCTCATCTTAAAATATAACGATCAGGCAGTCTTTGTTGGAAACCCTATCTGTACGGACGTTTGAGAGACGAATCTCTTACTAATAAAATCTTACCATTTTATTGTCTAAAAGTTATTTAATTATTCTTTCGACAATATCTTGTGTGTATGAGAAGAGTGTATTGTGTGTGAGATCGAGACACAGAGTGCACTACAACTTAACTGGCGCTCCGGATAGGATACTGCGAGGTTGCTGAAATCTAGATTCTTCTCCAACTACAGGACGAAAATCATCAAGGAAGGAAGCAACTCGTGTTTCAACGCTTCTATCGCAGTAATCATACGTCTAGATTGGACCACACTTTGAACAGAGATTTACCAGGAATTATCAAAGTAAGTCTTTGAAATTCCTTTATATTCCCTCTGACCCTATCATTTAATACAATTGACTGTACGTGAAACGTATTAAAAAGTCAAAAGCAAAATGACAGAAGCTACATTAGAGCAATTTAAAATTAGATTAGCTATATGTCATGACGCTATTCCCATATACAAAGGAGGTATTAAACTCTTGTCGCATTTTCTACAAACATGAGACAAATTTGTCGATCGTTTAGGAACAAATGATAACGCGATAAATGGATCATTGTTCGCTTTGATTAAATCACGTATTCGTGACGAAGCGTTAGATTTAATAGTTGCAAATAATCCGGCAACTTATGCTGAATGTAAAACGCTTTTAATTAACAGATATAAAGACCCCAATTCAGAGCAATTATTATTTAGCAAACTTACTAGTTGCTCACAATTATCAAACCAACTATATGAAAAATATGCCGATGAAATTAAATACCGAAAAATTAAATTAAATTGAAAGAACATATGTGTAATGTATTGTAAGGTATCTGTGGGAAAGAGAGTAATCGCTGTTACACCGCTGCGTGACAAGTATGCGTGAACTACGTTAGTCACAAGCTAGCCGCGGTCTAGAGCACATGGCACTCTGGCACACTCTGTAACTACTTGTATGTATTTCTGAATAAATCTCCTAATTGTAGTAATAAAGGATAATAGTTATTGTATTCTTACCACCTCCAAACATTACAACTGGCGACGAGGATTAAAATTGGAATTCAATTGGGAAGTGTTCGATGGAAAAGTGCGTGCGTTTATCGAAGGTGCTCGACACGTAAGTTAAAGCATCGTGTACAGTGTCTGCAGCAAAGGCCTGCTAAAGTGTCTGCAGAAAGGTGCAGCGGAACAGTCTATCTATGTCAAGTAAGAATAAAGGAACCGGGTGGATACAAAAGTTATCAAAGGAAAAAATAATTGATGAACTGAAACAACGTGGTATTCCCCATAGTGAAAGCGAAAATTACAACGATCTGAGAGAAAGGTTCAGAGCAAACATTAAAAGTGTAGAAAAAGCCGCAAAAGGACTAGGTGATAGTAATTCTAGTGGATCCGAAAATAGCGAGGAAAACATGGTCGAGTAGACTTCGCCGGAAGGGGTAAAGTCAGAAACTACATTACCAACGGACCAAGAGCAAAGACAAGCCACGCCTACAACAAGTAAGACGATAAAGCTACACGAGTGTGATACAGATGAAGATAGCGATATGTCGGACGACAGTAAATTCCATTTTCAACTCGAAAACGATGATTGGGAGATTTTTACGGAGAAAATGGAGTGCTACTTGTTGACAAAAAACGTAACAGAAGACGAACTCAAGGTAGCAACTCTTGTTACGCGATTAGGCGACGACGCGCACGCATTGCTCAAACAACTAGTTGCGCCCGAGAAAATCACTACAAAGAAGTACGAGGACTTGATAAAAGCTATGACGGACCAGCTAGCACCAACACCGTCTGAAGCAATGGAGCACTGTACATTCCATACAGCAAAACAAGAGTCAAAGGAAATAGTTGTAGAATTCATGGCTAGATTAAAAAAACTCGCACTTCATTGCAACTTTGAAAAATTGAGTGTTGCGCTAAGGGACCAAATAGTATGCGGCATACAAGATAAAGAAACACGTGTTAGATTATTTGAAGAGAAAAATTTAACATTTGAAAAGGCGTTGGACATCGCGACAACGCGCGAAGCAGCCGTATTAAACGCAGTGACATCAAGCAATGTTCTGGAAAAGAACGACACAAAACAAACGGTGTACGCTGTTCAAGTGAATAATGAGCGTCGGCAGAGATAGCGTAACTACAAGAAGGCGGGGAAGCAGTACGCTGAACGTAGCGGCTCGGAGCAACAGCAGAGGCAGCATTCCGCGGAAGAATCAACTACACCACGTGGTGAGAGCAGTCCAACGTGCTATTGCTGTGGTAAACCCAACCACAAGAGTATTGAGTGCCGGTTCCGCAACTACAACTGCAACTACTGTCAAAAAAGAGGACATCTGGAGAAGGTATGCAGAGAAAAAGAAGCTGAATCAACAGAGTCGCAGCCAGACTTATCGCACCAATCGGACTACTTTGCATTAGAGATGAGTAATGAAAGGATGAACGAGAGTATGCGCGAAGAAAACAATGATGTAAAATATAATTACGCAAAAATGAATACAAATGATGCCACACCGATGTTTGTGGATGTTGCAATTTCAAAATCAGACAGTGAATTAAAGGCATACGGTGGCTACAGCCTAAAGCCTGTAGGCAAACTAATTGATTTGAATGTCAAATTCAATGGTGTGACTCGCGTTTTAGATTGTTTTGTGTTGCCTGGGTCAGGACCAGCTTTAATCGGACGCTGGTGGCTTCGCCAATTTAGCTTATGGCCTTTGGCATTCCCCGGAATTAATACAAACGAAATAAAAGAATTGAAAGAACAGATTTGCGTAATCATATTATTCAAAAGTATAACAAGTTATTTAGTAACACTCATGCAGGCAAAATGCAGACACATGGCGTACGCGTTAAAACCACTGGTAGAAAAAGAAATACATCGATTGGTCAGGTTAGGTCATCTGGTACCAACGGACGTGAGCGAATGGGCCACGCCTATTGTTCCCACGTTAAAAGCAAACGGGGATGTGTGCATAAGCGGCGATTTTAAACTTACATTGAATGAGTATATAACTGTAAATAAATACCCGCTCCATACCATTGACGAAATTTTCGCGGTTTTACAAGGTGGGGATGAGTTTACCGAATTAGACCTGACACATCAATATATGCAGTTTCCCGTGGAGGAAATCTGCTCACATTTACTTACAATAATCACGCACAAAGGTCTTTTACGGTATACAAAAATTCCCGAAGGCGTTTCAGCTGCTCCAGCAGAAGTACAGCGTAAGATGGACGAGTGTTTATGCGGTATTGACGGTACAATAGCGTACTTAGACAACATTTATGTGACCGGGCGTACAAAAGAAGAGCACGAAAAAAATTTGGAAAAAGTATGCACGCGGTTGCAAGAATGTGATTTAAGATTAAATCTAAACAAATGTAAATTCATGCAAAAGAGGATTGAATTCCTAGGTTTCGTTATTGACAAAGCCGGATTGCATAAATTTCGATCGAAAATAGAGGCGATGGTAAACGCGCCAAAGCCAACAAATAATAAACTGCTTGCGTCATTTTTAGGCTTAGTAACTTTTTACGCGAGATTTTTAAAAGACCGATCAGTTAGACTGAAACCATTGTATGACTTATTAAAAAAAGAGAAATTTGAATGGACCCCCTCATGTACAAAGGCATTTAACTGGGTTATGCAATTAAATATTCAAGACGAAAATGAAATAAAAATAAAGAATAGATTTTATGAAAATATTGAAAAAAATACATTTTTAATTAGTTACATTATATATTTAATAAATTTCGAATTAGACGATATTGAAACATGTTTAACAAAATGCCGTAAAACTGATAATCACAAGCAACAAAGAGCTTTGCTCAACTTTGCAAGCCAACGTCAAAATAAATCTAAGCAAAACGTTTTTGGAACACTGAACATTACTAAAAATATTAATCCGTTTGCCACAACTGGAAATACAAAAATTATGAATACTTTTATGCACCCGGAACATCAAGAAACGGAAATCCATTTTTATATCAACCACGACCAGCTGCCGTACAAGCAACGCCCAATTTTTATCCGGTAAATTTTGGCAATAATAATTTTGGACGAAATAATAATAATACTAATAACCCACCCCGAGTGCAAAATTTTCAACCAACACCAATGTCAACAAACACAAGAAATACTAACAAACACGGCGGTTATCAAGTTAATAGGTCAAATATTCCAAGACCAAAAAATAATTTTACGCCAAGAACAAATAACTTCTTTAAAAGCAATGGGACTGCAAATTTCGTTTCCGAAGAATTATATTATCAACAAGAGCAAGAAGAAGAAAAAGAAGAAGAAATAAACTGTCAAGATGAATTCCCCCTAATAAATCAAGAAAATATTAATTTCGAAAATGAAGGAATTACCGATAATCAAAATTTTCAAGAGGTTTCCAATATAACCGAAACGACATAGTAAATTTAAATACGATCGGTAACTCACTCGACATACCACATATAATTACAAATAATCCACCACTTAAAATTTTGATCGATTCAGGAGCCTCCGCGTCCATTGTTAACCCGAACATAGATTACGAATTATTTTCTGAATTTATTTTCCTATACTCTTTTGAAATCAAATCAGTGCATAAACTAACAAAAAGTACACATGCACTTACTATCCCCGCCTTATATGAATTAGGAGATGACATTTTTAATAGCAGATTGGCATTCGACTTACGATTGTCTAATTGGACACAAGGATTTACAAAATTTACAAGCAAATATAAATTATAAAACTCAAATTTTTAGTACACCTAAATTGGAAATAAACAATCTAAAAAATAAACCAGGTTAATGCAAAACAAATAAAGTAAATCATCATGAAGGAATGACGTTGCCTATATGAACTAATCATATGAACAAAGAAGAGAAAGATAAAATAACATCACGGTGTTATAAATACAAAGATTGCTTTTATAACGAAAATGAAAAATTATCAGCAAAAAATGCAATGTCACACAACATTAGAACCAAAGATGATCACCCAAGCTACATTAAAAATTTCAGATATCTGTATCACTTAAAAGAAGAAATACAAAATCAGGTCAGATAATTGATAAACGATGAAATCATTCAACCCAGTAGTTCTCCATGTTCATCACCCGTCTGGATTGTGCCAAAAAAGGCAGACGCAAGTGGTAAGAAGAAATTGAAGATGGTCATAGACTACCATAAATTAAATGACAAAACTATCAAAGATAAATATCCATTACCAAGGATGGGCGATATTTTAAAAAATTTGGGCAAATGCTCATATTTCACAACGCTTGATTTAACCTAAGGATTTCACCAAATACCTATAAAAAAGGCCTCAATAGAAAAAACGGCCTTTACAGTTGAAAGGGACATTACGAATATGTTAGAATGCCTTTTGGATTAAAAGACGCTCCAGCAACTTTTCAACGACTTATGGATAAAGTCTTAATAAAATATTTACACAAATTTTATTTCGTATATGTTGAATAGTATAGTAAATATATATAATCTTGACTGTATACTGATGTATTAGCTGTTCTACATACATACATATATGACCCCCACAACTTTGTTTATATGTACAGTAGCGGAAGGTGAGAGCGACTTACTGCGCAACGTACTCGCTCTCTTGCCGTTCAGCTGTCGATGTAATAAGACGTACATACGACGGCTACTATAGCCAATTTCAATAAAACTTTTATATTTAAAGTTAATTATTATTTATCCACACCTCATTCATTCCAACAGTATACATGGATGATATAGTAATTTTTTCAAAATCTTCACAAGGGTATCTGCATCACCTTGAACTTATATTCGAGGAACTTCGAAATTACAGCATAAAAATACAAATAGATAAAAGTAAATTTCTAAGAAAAGAAGTGCCTTTCTTAGGACTTATAATAACGTCTAATGGAATCAAACCCAATCCTGACAAAATTGACGCTATTGTAAAATACCCAATCCCCAAAACACAAAAAGAAATGAAATCATTTTTAGGATTAACAGGTTACTATCGAAAATTTATAAAAAATTATACAAAAATAGCAAAACCACTACCGAAGACAGTCAAGAAAGGAGAAAAAGTAGATCCTCAAAAAAAAGAATTTATTGAATCATTTCAAAAACTCAAAGAATTTATCATGAACGCACCAATACTTGCCTACCCGGATTTTACTAAACCATTTTATATTACTACTGATGCATTTAATATTGCAGTAGGAGCCCTTTTATCTCAAAATAAACGATCATGCTACTCAAGGACATTAAATTCAGCAGAGCAGAATTACTCAACCATTGAAAAAGAGTTATTAGCTATTGTAGAAGCATGCAGACACTTTCGACCATATATTTATGGAAGAAAATTTTACATTGAAACCAACCATAAACCACTAATGTGGCTTTGGTCTTTGAAGACGCTAAATTCACGATTAATTAGATGGAGAATAAAACTCGAAGAATATGACTATGAAATCAGATATAAAAAGGTTAGTGAAAACTATGTGGCTGACAGCCTTAGTCGCGTCGAAATTAACACCAAGATAGCAAAAGAGGACGACCTGCTTTAGATGCTACATGAGATACCAGACGATACACCTGTCACCGCTGAAGAAATTGATAATATATTTGAAGATGATATGGCAACCGTCCACACAGCTGAGGAAGATCCAGTCGTCTCGCTACCAATATCAGAAAAGAATATTCATTCTTTTAACTACAGCATCATCATGAAAACAAGAAATGACTATCAAGTCAAAATAAATAAAGA
>JAWWEQ010045211.1:0-10329 GCA_035583055.1 Torymus tubicola | reverse complement strand
ATATAATTGATAATTACCTGATCTCTTTAATGTGTTAGGTGATACAAACTCTTCTTTGATCATTGTTCCTTTTTCTACTATAAAAATATTTGCAATTACAATTAGTATATTTGAAATATTAATTATTGATTTATTTCATATCAATAATTGATAATTACCTGAACTCTCTAATGTATTAGATGATATAAATTCTTTTTTGATGATTGTATCTTTAATTCCTACTACTAAAATAATTGTAAATTATAATTAATACATTTAAATCATTAATTATTGATTTATTTAAAAAACTTTTACCTTCGTGGAGATAAAGTGGCATTTTTACATATGCCATTTTTCCTATATAATTTGAATAATAAATATTTTCGGTAATAAGTAGTTATATTAAATAATTAAAATTTTTCTTTTGAAGAAAATCATTTGCATTAAATACGCATTAGTCACCAAAGATAGTTACGATATTCTCTTACTAATTCCAACCAGCATTGATATTACACTGTTAGAAAATTTCCATGTATATAGATATACGTTGCGTATATTTTGAAACGCAAAATGTAAACATAATATATCTACATATATGGAAGTTTTCTTACAGTGTATATCTACTATATTGTTGTTGAAAGTATAGATTGAAATAATTATCGTGTATGTAAACAAAAATTATGCTATAGTGAATTAGAGATGAAAATGTGGCGTAATAATGGATTGCTTTCATTTATTATAAACATTGTCAAATTTATTGTTAAACTAGAGTGATCAAAGCATTTGATGAAAACATTTTTTTGAGCACTAATATGCAAAGTACTTAAATAAATAATGCAGAAATTATTTCTTATTTAAAATTTAAATTATCCAATTATGATCCAAGTATTATTTCATAATTATAAACATAATATATAGTCCTCTACTACTAAATAATGCTTAATCGAACCATTTCTAGTTTCAACCTACAAGACTTCCATCCCACTATACATTTTATCATCACCGAACCGTGCCTCGCAGATTACGAAATTTCGCCTCCGAATAATTACCCAAGCATTACAACGCGCGACACTTTCCACGCCGCGAAATCCCAGCGCAATTTCATCTTCAGTGGGTCTCCCTGTTTCTAAAAAGTCGTTTATTTTCACGCTCCGTTGAACCACCGCACGGATTGTTTAACAACGGGTTGAACCGTATGTATAAGAACGCGTCTATATATACACATAGGAAACCACGCGAGCACTCGACTGTGGTAACCGATGAGTGAAATCGTAAACAATCGACTTGTGGCTGGGCGCCTAAATCGATTTTAATTGCAGATAAATCGAATTTCACTTTTATGAAAGTGCGTGTGCTTGAGGGAAGTGAGCACCTGCCCTGAGTATATATATACGTAGTCTCATTAGGCTATATACCCATGGATTCGGGTATTTACATTTTTTCGGACCGTTGTTTGCGGTAATAGAGGGACCAATTAAAATCTTCAGTTATTGAAGGAACGAGAGACGAGGAATTTATTGGCTCGCTAGACGCACTTGGCTTTTATGGAAGCATGGGGGGATAAATGATAATGCTTTGTGGGTTTATGTAATTATCTATTCATTCTGCTGGGCCACGCGTTGTTGCGCGCTGAGATGTGAATAATTTATAAAATATATCTAATTAGGCGAAGAATTTATCCCATAAAATCAATTTCTCTTGTACGTGAGCCACAAAATTATTCTCCGTATAGAAAATCAATTTTTCGATATTTACAAATAAATCCCATTATACGCACCAAATATACTTCTTAAAAGATACTTCACACAATTCAGTAGGCCCTCGTTATCCACACCCAAGTACATTATAACCTAGCAACTCCCTTGTACAATCTTATATATACTCTTACACACATATACGTTCCATCGCTGTAATAATAGATTCGTTGGCCGCGTGTTACACTGTCCGTTCGTTCGCGCATATTTGGCGTTAACCGCTTTGCTATGCCATGCGTTACAACGTCATTGCCGCGGACGATAAATAATTTCGCGACGTTTTTCGCGTGTACTTGCCATGGTTAATGAGCATAGGCATCGCTTAGATTTTCGAGGAGATTTCTCACGGGTTGGAAAACACACATGTGTTGTTGCCGTAACAATAGGACGATGTGTGACGACAATATCGTAACGCGCAGGCGCGTATATGTATACGCGCTGATTTAATAACGTGTGCAGCGTGCATGCGGTGCGGCGTGTGGTTTGTTCGGTAATTGGGCCACTTTGTAATTTAAATGCGCCTGCGTTGTGGCGCAAGTTCGGGATGTGGATATGTTTATTAGACGATGATTTTAGTTATTTTGGTTAGCGTGGAGTAATATAGTTTGAGGTAATGAAAATACATTATTTTTAAAGTATAAAACTGAGTTATTACCTTTGAGACTGATTAGTAGTAGTACTCTAATTTATTATATTTTTGTACTAAAATCTTTACATCATATCAATATAGAAGTAAATACAGACCTAACCCGCAGCCAATCATTCAAGTCAATCGGCATCGTTTTCACATCATAACCCCTCAACAATATCCAAGTAGGCCTATTTATTAATCAACTGGTAACAATCGATATGCTACAAATATAACTCATAAAATTCGCAACTTCAATCTCCCATCCATAAATCCTGAAATATCGACCGATCGGCTCTTTCAAAACCGCGAACTCCGCGTGCACGCGATCCTCGTATTGCACAAGGAGGAAAATATCTAGATGACTCGGAGCAGTAGAGATACTCGGCACGACTTATATATAAACGCGAACCATAGCGAGTGAGAGACACACAAATCATCCGTCGAAAAATGGATGGATTTTGCAAGAGAGGTCGTGCGTGTGCAGATGCGGCGAACAAAGCGAATTCGCGCCTTCGCTCGACGTTCTAGCTAATGCGATAGTGAGGTTTTGCTATTGTTTTATTGGTTGGTTAGAGGTGTATATCGTTGATGGATGAAATTATTCATAGCGAATTGCGAAGACACGAAATGGTTGTGCGCTGGTCTCTTCGTAATTGATAAATGAGTATTGTTTATGATAATTATTTAAGATTAACGTATGATTGTGTCTCCTTTAGTTTTAAATTTTTATAAATTATCTTAGTGGTTCCTTATTCTTCAAATTTATTCTTATAATCTCAAAGTTCAACACTTTCCTGAAAGCTTTCACATTTCTATAAATTCGAGCCTCTAATACATAAAATTATGCGAATGCACCAAACCGACATATATACAATTGAAATATTATCACTACCAAAACCAGTAACTTACGCTGGTAGCACTATATACGTGTATCGGTTCCATTAACGAAACCGCGAAACGAGTTTCTTTCGCACGCACAATGATCGCTAAAAGCGCTTATAACAAAAACCCGGCGCGCCGCGCACGTCGATTTTAAAATCACGGAAACACTCGGGCGTATATATATATATAGTATGCTAACCCTGATTGGACCGTACGCGTAAATCAATCGTCGCTCTCTCGTGCCGCGCTTTCCGACATTTTTCACGTTCGCCTCTTTCTTGGCGGTACCCTTATACACACACATACACATACAAGCGTATACGCAGGAGATAAATGATTCTTATCGAGCCGATGTAAAAGTCCGCCGGGTTTTATTTAGTAAGTGGTGTGTGCGCTCTCTCGCTAAGTTATCGGCAAGCTACACACACAACGCGGTTGCTTATATACCTTTGCAGGTTTTTAAATTTCGCGAAAAACGGCTATTTATTCGTTGCTTTTTTAATGTCGGAAATGATTAGACTTTTTAAGTGGAAAATGAGAAAGTTGTTGTAATTTGTAATTTTTATTAGTCGATATTTGAATAGCGGAATGCATGTGCGTTGAAATATTTCCGAGTATTATTGTGACTTGGTAAAACGAGTGTATAACTTTAGTAATTTAGATCAGAATAGTGTAAAGTATACGTAACGAATGACAACTATATAACAAAAGTACAACTATATAATGTCAAACGAGCCTCGACAATCAGCTAAAACCTCATTTACCACCGCGCTTTAATTAACGAGACGCGCGTTAAAAGTTATCTTTATCGCGCCACCGTTTAAACGTTTACATAACAAAAAACTTGTCGTATATACCCCAAAGATTTTCCATATATATATATATATATACCCTAGCGACTGTACACTATACAAAAACCTAATCGTCTAGTGTCCCATTATATTCCGCAGCTTTTAGCTCGCTTAGCCAATTTGCAAATTGTCCAATAACGATAGCACAAAGGACCAACAATTGCGCGTCGACACAAAACACGCATTCTCATATATACTCGAAGCTCTTAATAAACGAGTAATTAGTCATTACGGGGTGCGGCAAAGGCACCGGTATAAGCGCGTAGGTTTTTAAGGAATGCCGACGCGGAGGTTTACGGTGAGGTTTAATGGGCACACGCTAACGAAAGAATTCGTGCGCTGTTTTAGCTGTGAACGCGAAGTATATATGAAGGGTCAGTCGAGCGGGTTATAGTATAGTAGTGGTGGTGACCGATCATGTCATTCGTTTTAATAAGTTTATTCGGCGGGGATATCGAGGTGCTCGCCCGTATCAGGATTGAGTAATTGTGAAGTTAATTAGGATGTTGACGAAAGTTTCGGTTATTATAGTTAAGAAAATAAATATGAAGAATACTTGTCAAACCTATTATTTTGGAGATATAGCAAGCTTGTATATGATATAGGTATATAAAAGGTAGATTTATTATTTGAAAAATAAAAAAGAAAACCATTTATTATCGCAAGAAGTAAATATTTACGATCAGTGGTACTAGTAATTCATAGGCCAAATATTTCGTCAAAATTAAATTTTATTGCATTTCCATTCTTCGAGCATTAATGGCCCCACTCTGGTAACAACCTTATAATACCCAACGGCTACGTTTTTTATATTTTACACTATAACGACAGGTTCTTTATAGCCCACAAACTCCAGCACATAACTAGCATATCTCCCCTCGTTCTTATACTCCCTGCTGTATGTATACCGTACCGCCACCCAGTTTTTTAACTGCGAAATCCGTCTCATGTGCATTCAAAACTTAGAACGAAAAGCAATTCGGGCCGTTGTCGAAAGCAAATACACCACAGAAATGTGTACGGGGAAAAACGTAAAATTTCACCCTTCCTCTTTTTACTTATAAAGGGGAAGGGGGTCTTACAAATGCGTGTCGCTGGCACGCTAAACTCGCCACAGTAATGCGACGAATGAGGAAAACGTTGGCGATGGAATGACAGGTGCGCAGCAGAGAGTGGAAAACATCGACGATGGGGGGACAAAAAAAGAGTCGAAGCGATTTTCGCCGAGTCAGAGTCTCGCGTATAGCACTTGCAGTGGAGCGCGAGTGAAGGTTTTTGTTACCTGCACCGCCGCGGTCGCTGCGCACAATCGAGTTTACACGGTTTTCGCGGTTCGACGTAAATACGACGAGTCAGTAGTGGTGGTGATGGTGGTGGTGGTAAGGTATAAAAACAACGTAGAGTATAGTTGGTTGGGTTTTGTGTATAAGGTAGAGAGAGCTGAAATGTAAACATTTTGTTGGATGTGGAGGTTGAGGTAGTGGGAAATGAATATTTTAGTGTGGGAAAGATTGATTTTTAGTACCGAGGTGATAGTAAAGTTTGAAGCTTTGGGATACGCGGTTGTTGTTTTTTTTTTTTTTAACGTCGAGCTAAGGTACTAATTGAATGCTGCATGTATCTTGCCAAAGGACGTCTGGAAGAAAAAGACGTAAAGTTAAGCAAGTCTTCGTAAAAAAGTAATATTTGGTTGTGCGCCGTATTTATAGTTACCACATTGTCGGCGATTTTGCGAAAGATTTTGCGAAAACTCAAAATAAAGTTCCTTTTCCTGAAGATTAATTAACTGATTATCAAATAATATAATTAAATCGGACACTGATGAATCACTCGGACAGTGATAAATTTTGATTAACAATTAATTTGTAATATTTTGCAATGTAATTTTATATTTCGTGAGAATAAATTGCTCTATGGGTACACGATTCTCCACTATAAATTATTTAGAGTTCCATAACGTGACATGTCTATTTCCCGTATATGAAACAGAAAAACCAATTAGAATCAAAGAAAGTTGTAATTCATAGATGTAGTAACAGAATTGATGACTTTGAAATATATATAAAGACATGTCTTCATAATACCTTTCAAAAATCATTTCGTCCAAGTTCCCAAACGACATTTCCATCATGCAAACAAACCATATTGTCGTTCAATTATTATCTTTCTTCATCTCGCTATATCGCAATACATTTCTCCTCATATCCAATTACCCACTTCTTGTTATACAAAATGACACACACACACAGAAAAGTGACGAATTTGCGGGTTCTATATACACGAATTTCACGTTAATTGAGAAACATTTTTCAAGGACCTTTTCTATCCGCGCGTGCACACGCGCAAAAAGCCTCTAGTTTTCCGCTCGGTGCGCTTTCAATTTTTAAAACGCCGGGGCGCTAAATATTGCGCCATCGGCGCATTCACCGCTCGCGAGCATATGACAGGTCATTGTTTCCATTTCACGCGCCGTTGTTTCAAGAAAGCGTTCCTGTCTCTGTATATATATGTGCTAGCGAGCGAGCGAGTTGGGCTTAAGGTGTGCACTAGCGCGTTTTCTATGGAGATTAGCTTGAGAGGAGTGAGAGGAGAGGTGTAACTTTATGACGTGGCTAGAAGTTTCTGCTTTGAAGGGAGAATAGTTCATTGATAGTTTATGTTGAGAATTAGTGGGACTTATGAATATGTAAATTTTTATACTGTTTCTTAGAAAATAAGTGTATTCACAATTTTTTTTTCGTAATAATAATTTATTGTTCTTTTTTTCTGTTACAGGTTAGTGTCAAATAAGATATTTTATGAAATAAATGGATCTAGGAAGGGTAAGATTACAATTAAATGGATTAAATCTGGACCAGTTATTGTATAGGTTTTATTTGAAAATTCGATGTAGCTAAATTCTTATTAAGGGGGTATAACAGAAATATAAACTAATTATAAACTAAAAGTAAACAATATTTCTGATTAAATCACTCAATCTCTATAAGATCTATTTCACTCGAAGATTTTGGCTTTGGTTTAACTTTCTGAAGTCAATAATTCATGGATTCTCATGAGATGGTGCCAGTTATCGATTAAAAAGTTGCAAGTATTTATTATACTTTAATATATAATAAGCATATGTAAATAATTTTGTTTTCAATATTTTTTAAATGACTTTTACCTTGAAGGTTTGTATACTTCTAAGATCACCTTAAATCATTTTATAATTTATCAAAAGATTACGCTCTAAAATGTAGCTGAAAACAATTACAGTCTGCATGATCGTTGGCCTTGCCGAAAAAGAATATTATTATATTACAAAACAATATATCATACTTTTTTTAAGGTATAATTTCGCATTTGCAACTAGACGATCGTGTACAATTGTAGAACTCTGTTCTCGACAATGCCAATTCAAAAGTATAGCATTTCCAATGAGTATACAAGAGAACATGACATTACGATATACATTGATATTTTCATTGTAGTGAGTAACTATTGATGAAATCCTTTTTAAAGGGTTGGATAACAGATGAAAGCCTCAATTTTGCTTATGAAATTACAGTGACTCGAAGTGTTTTGCTATATGCGTCTGACCTAATGCCGCCATTATCTACTTAAGTATATCTGTACGAGTAAAGAATTACGTAAAGATTACGGTCGTCGACCTTAATTTTGCAGTTATTTTCTGTACTAGAAATAAAAAATTTCGCTCATTTGATTTCTCATTAAATATATTATTGTTCTTTAATCTTTGAACGACCTTTCGGTAATACTTGCACCCATAAACTAAAACTGGTTCTCGCTTGAAAAATTCATTCCCACATTTAATATAGGTCAAAGTTACATTATTCAAAGGTAAACTTCTTACAACCTCACGCTCCATCACCACTTTATTAACGAAAAATTTGAAAAACCACACGAAGAAAACTAAAAGAAGAACCATGTCAAGTTCGAATTTCACACATACTTTCTTCGCACTATAGACACACACACATACATGTATATAAGCGTTTCGGTCTCGTGGCTACGACTGCCTGTAACAACCGCGCCGCTATATATACAACAGCGACAACAGAGCTACGCGTTGTACACTTCAGTCGACTTGCCACCGTTTCAAAACCGCCCAATTAAATTAGCATAATCGCGGGGCGTGCGCGCCGCCCGGCCTTGCACAATAACGGCCGCGCTGCGTTATATAGTATACTCCGCACACGCGCGCACGCACCTTTCGAACTCGCGCGCCTTTTTTCTCGCCCTCCCTCTGCGCTATAGTTATATACTTATTTTTTCCACGTCAACTCTTTGTTTTTTTTCTTTTAGTTAACGTTGTCGCGTGAATTTTTACTCTAGACCGCGAATTCCTTCAGGTCATCGGTATATCTTTTTTGCCTATATACATAATTACGGGCTGTGTATCTATATATTGTATATACAGGAAAGAATATATATATATTCAGAATTTTAGGTTCACCAAACGCGGCTATAGCATGTGGTTACGCGTGCTCCGCTTTTTTTTCGTATCGCTACCACGAGTTTTATTGTCTTGGGCAACTCGACGCGTATATAGTGTATTATAGCACACAGTGAGATATGTATATATATATAGATTTGAAAATGGTTGGGCGGCGGTACGCTGACCGCTTGCGAAATTGTTTTATTACGCGCGCATACGTCGTGGTATAAAGTGTATACGCCTGTGTTTGTGCAATTTTCGTTAGTGGGCGCTGTTTCGGTGGGGTTCGTGTATGTATGAAAGTACTGTGCGTTGAGGATTATAATTCGATGATTAGAGGTATAAAGAGAAAAAGAGAAAGAGAGAGAGGGAGACTTTTTTCGAAATGTATAACGATGGGAACCGATGGCTGTTTTGAAATACATGCGGAAATGCAGAAACAAGGCTATTACTAGCAAGGTTTTTTTTTAAAAATGAAGGCGTATATATGATTAGAAAAGTTAAATTGTATAGCAAGATAAAGTACTGTACAATAAAACCTTTAGTTTAAAAAGTATTACTTCTGTTTGCGTCATTAGATTTTTTGTATTAAAAAGACATTTCTCCATTCAACCCGCACACCCTTATCACATCGCGAGAATCCCAACCGACAACCGTCGTCGGCTAAAGACTCCATAACCATCCATTACTTCCTATCTGCCTGCAATAATCGCGTTGCTCAATAATACAAATGGTGTAACGAAAATTACAAAGCTGCTGCTGCCGCGCGCATCGGCTACCCCGATCGTCTCTAATTGCGCGACTCTCATATATATATATATATATATGCTACGACGATAAGATCAGCGGATGCTTCGTGGGTCTCTAAGGAGCGCCTGAGAGATAAAGTCGCTCGCGTGTCGTCGTCGTCGTCCCTATGTGCATCCGGCGCTCGCGTTTCGCGTGAATCTGCAAGCGAAGAGACGCTTTGCAAACGTCGTTCTTGTGGATTGAATATAATGTGGCGCAATATGGTGTACGTTTGGACGGAGGATATATAGAAATGTGGGGTTTTGTAATTGAGGTTGTGTATAAAATTAATGATGGGTAGGGAGATACGTGTGATCTGTTGATAAAATAAAAAGTAAGAAAGGATTTTTATATGTATTTTTCTGTAGATTGGTTTTTAACGAAATGTAGATAAATTATAATCTATAAACTTAGTGCATATAACTTTTGAAATAGAAGATTGACGTAATAAAAGTAACCGATCAAAGACAAAATCTTGATCGGGAATTGAAGTATCACGTTACTTCTAATCAAAATTCAAATCATCTCATTTTTTATTAATAATAGATTGACTTCCAATAAATCACAAATACACGTTAATATACGTAATCTTGACACACACCTCGCCTAAGAATCCTCTAAACACCTAATTCACGCTCTCACTTAGCGAAATAATTGCGATCGCAATCTCGGGACTGGCCCTAAATCATCATTATCACACAATCGCCGTATACTGCAGTCACCGTAATTACGTACCTCCTTCTCGTATATCCTATACGTCGCTCTACGCAAAATTATCTCGTATACGCAGCATTTTCCTCTCCAAAGGAAAAAAACGCAACGGCGACGACAACAACGTAGTCGCGTGGTTTAATGAAAACAGAGAGCAAACCAGATTCCCTTGATCTTGCTGATTACGAGCGACGTGTAGTGCCTAATCCTGCGTGTAACGCATAAGTATATACGCGCATTACACGTGCATGCGTGCGCAAATATAGTATCTTCTATATATATATATATATATAT
>JAWWEQ010045200.1:0-16927 GCA_035583055.1 Torymus tubicola | reverse complement strand
CTACTTGGCGAGTAGGAGCGAAGTGACGTCGAGCGAGCAGGGCGATGCCGCTTCCTTATATACGTTGTGTTGGCCTTCAACCTTATGGGATGGTTACGAAGCGATTTAGGTGATTTTAAAAGAAAAAAAAAATTAACCTCTCGATTCACCAGAGAACTGCTCTCATATATATTTTTTTACCAGTCACTTACCCGTATATAAGCACGATCATCTGGTCCTTTTAGCTTCTCAATTATCAACGCAGTTGCAAAGTCAGGCACCTTAGGAACATTAGTGAAATTAAAACACCTTTCAAAATAGGCAATATTTAAGTCGTGACCACTGTATAGATAAATCTTTCTTTTGCTCAGCTCCTTCTCGCTGTCGTGAATGTTTTTGAGGAACTGTTCCAGCATTGGTCCAATCGTCATCCTCTTCATAAAATCTGTCTGCACACCAGGATCTATGGCAATGCCAGCAATTTCTACGAGCTTTTGATAATCCTCTTGTGTGCACCAATCAGGCAGTGGTAACCCCATAGCCATCTATAGTGGAATAACAATAACTAAGATAATGGTTATGATTAAAGGTTTACCGTATAATTAAGATATTGCTTACAACAGCGTGAACGTTTGAGTACACGTCTCGTATACTGGATAGGTCAGCTTTAGGAATCTCAGTTTGGTTTTTAACGTATTGGAAAAAGTCCTCATATTTTTCTAGTTTCTTATGGATTTCCGGCAAGTCTATCGCTTTCTTAAATAACTTGTCATACCTGTAATTATACTTACAGATTTTAATGATAATTGTTTGACCTATGTATTTTTTAAATATAAACCTCTTTTCTTTTGGTTATTCAATTAACGATTGTGTATACATACATCATAAAATTTACACTCACTTTGGACACACTTCAAATCCATTTAATATATTAGACTCGAGATGTTCGGAATGCACGGGTATCGGAGTCCAATGAATGTCATCGCTCCAAACTAAATGTTTCGATGGAGGGTACAGACCTGCCAACATCAACTGCAAAGACATCTTCGTTCGATCATAGTCTGAGCTGAACGCATAAACTTCGTCACCAGTGTAGTTGCCCAGGAAACCATCATAACGATTTCTTATAAATCGGCCGGTATCGTATACTCGCTTCATTCCTTTCTGATCATAGTTATAATAAAAAATGAAAAGATCATTAATAGTTGAAGAATTTTCATTCAAAATTACGCTAAGTATATTAATTTATAGAGTGAAACTGAGCACATAAAATAAAGCATGTGAAATTGAGTTCTGATCGCTGATTTGAAAAAAAAACAATTAAATCGTATTTACCGCTGTTAGTTGACCATATCCCAGTTTTTTAAAAAGATCAGTATATGGATCTGTTTTGTATTGTTCTGATTTGCTAGGTGTTCGATCTCCATGTCTAAATAACTGAGTAAATATAAATTTTTTCCTAATGCCAAATTAAATTGTAAATGTAAATATGTGTAACTTACCACTTGTAAAAGTTCTAATTTGTAATCGTCTGACGTCGCCATCGATAGAAATACGTGATTTATAGCTAATAAAAGGGAAATACTCGTAATTTTCATGATTAAACGGTAACGACAGGAAAATGGGACAAAGCAATGTAATTTTATAAATATTAATGTAAATAAGGTTTCTAATAATTTTAATAATCTAAGGATGCAACCGCTATGAATAAGCGATTCAATACTGATAAAAAGTACTGTCCGGACTTTTTATTGTTTAATGCTTTAGCATAAAGCAAGTATGTATAAAGTATGTATGTATAAAGCAAGTTTTGACAATACCGTGGAATCTTATCATAACTAATTTTTATATATTTATTTTTGTTTACGAGTTAAACATGTTGCTACGATAAAAAATATCCTGTTAGCCGCTCTAAATTATTGTGCTATAAGCGTTTTAAAAAAATGTATTTTGAATATTGAGTTTAAAACATTAACTAAAATTATCCTCTTCACCAATGTTCTAAATTATAACATTATCAATAAAAATAATGTTTATTTGCTTAATTGTTATTGAAAATATTTGCAAAAATATATTTTGATTGATGATGCCATAAGCTGCGACTAATTGCGTTGTGCATATATACGCATATATGAGGAAAAGTATACAATGTCACTGTAGAAAATTAAACTATTACCTTGTAAAATGTTATCACTTCAATAACTTAAATTCATTTGACGTATTTTAAGTTAAACTAACACTGTATCCTAGGTTTTTGAAATTTTGTTTAAGATAATAAAATTCAAAAAGAATATGATGATTTTATATATAGATTGTCTCATTTTACATGTGGGTATTTGATCGAATATAAACGTAGTTTAGCACCTTGTCATTAAGTAAACGCTTAAGTAAATTAATAAATGTACCTTCAAAAAACATTTTTTTCGAGACACAAGAAGAAAATTCTCTATACGGAGTGAGAACAAAGTATGGAAACCCCTAAAAATTTTGTAGGATTAGTGACAAAAAAACCTAATCAAGGTCAGGTTTTGAGGCAGATAAGGTTCAAGGTCAAATCAAAGGTCACCATTGAATTCCTTGTTGAAAATAACCTAAGACCTAACCTTGATTATTTTCTTTTATCACTAATCTTTTCTAAGGGTTTCCATACTTTTTCATAGAAATAAAAACAGAATCCACAATAATTTCAAAGGCAGGGAAGTATTACATTTATATATTTAGATTAAATGAAAATTAAATACTAAATTTAAATATATTAATATTCGAGCAGAACTAGGATAAATCGGTCCTAGAAAAGCGATAATAAACGGTATAGTAGATTTTTAAAAAAAGTCATAAAAAGGACGTATTCTTGTGTAGGTCAAAAAATTAAGTACCCGTATAATTATTGATAAGAAGATCAAAACCGTGAGAAAGATATAGGAAAAACCTCTCTTATCTAATTCACTAGAGTCAGGAATAATATTACCATTTTTTTCCGATAATACACAGCTTTCATGAGCAAAAGTTTAGTTTATTATGTGATGCGAGTTAAAATGTAGTCGTAAAAAATAGAAAATTTAATCATATGTATTACGAGTGTGCTGTCCCATTTTCTTCGTCTTATTTTACTCGGTCCGAAGATTTCAGATTTTTTTCACATTTTAACGATGGATTATTTAAATATCGATCAAGAATAAGTTTCTTATAAAGTTTGAACTGAATTTAACACGCAAATATTGACATAGATATTTATACTTACGTTGATAAAATAGTAAGAATCGATGCTAGAAATGAATTTCGCGAACCATTTCCACCTTATGATATGGATACCTCATTCATACTATCATGTGATTGACAATGATCATACCTTATCTTATCTAAAATATTGAACTTTCCATAAATTTTCTGCACTTATTCCATCAAGAAGCATATTAAAAATATTATCTCATTAATCTGTACAGCTTGTAAGTTGGTATGGAAAAATCAGAAACTTACAAATTTAGTTAAAGAAGTGTGATAAATGGGGCTTAAATTGTGGATGTCACCAAGAAATTAATTTTTACATGCATTGGAAAAAGTGTTTAGATTAATTATATCTTTATGTATTTCTTTCGACTGTAACCTACTAGCAGCACCTATTAGTATAGAAAATTAATGTTGAAAAGTCTTCTATACTTTTTAATTTATAAACCAAGAAAGATACTGTATTGACACGTTTTCAATATTTTGGACATGATTCAGACTTCGATAAAAGTTTTCAGTAATTTCAACAATATTATAAGATTTCTAGATCTAAAAATACTTCCAAAAATAAAAAAAATTACTGTCTACGTTAAACGTAAAATGTATAAAATTTTCTTTTTTTTTCTTTAATATGTTACATTATTACCTTCGAAGTGCGACCGCGCTCCTCGATTACCTTAAAACAAATATAAATTATTTTGATTGAAAGAACGTGATATTCCAAATTTAAATTAAAGGATAAATTTAAACCTTTAATTTAATCATTTTATTAAGGAAAAATCTGCATATGAACGGGATATAATTTATTATGCAAAAAAAGTAAGTCAATGCTAGAAAGTTACATAATTCACATAGGGTTTTATTATAAACAATACTAACAACCGAAGACTTCCACCTGTGAATACATACATTTTTTCATAGCGCCGTTTAATATGTTAACTGCTATTGCATAAACGCTTTTTCGCCATACTTAAACGACAGTAAATCTTTCCCTGCCAGTAAATACCAGTAAGCCAGTGCTGGATTCACCTTATTCTTTCTACTTCTAACATTATGGTAAGGAGTATCACTGGTCATACAATGTTTCATATCGCCATTCGGTATAACTGATTCCACCATTTTCACGTACTCGCTCAAAAGACAGACATACCCACACTTCAATTTCATAGGTATCAGCTTCTCTGTGACACCAGTCCACAGCATCATCTGTAAGTGAAATTCAAATTATTCAATCATGATTACGTTTTCTACAAAGTCAAGTATGTGCACGTACGCGTATGTAAACTTTGTCATCTTTGTCCCTCAATTTTTCAAGTATCACGGCGGTGCCGAACGTCGGGATTTTTGGAATATCGGTGATGTTGTGAGCTCTGGTAAATGAACCAATGTTGATATCGTGGCAGCTATACAAATAAATTTTTCGCTTGTCGATATCGTTTTCGCTGTTGTTAATGTTTTTCAGAAATTCTTTAATGATAGGACCAGCGACTATTTGACGCATGGCTTCAGTGTGAACTAAAACGTCGTACGAGATCATTGCGATCTCCTCCAGCTTCTTGTAATGCTCCTTTGTACACCAATCCGGTAATGGTAAACCCATGCTCGTCTAGAGTTCGGAATGGTAAAAATTATTTTTTTAATCATATAGTATAATTTTGAATGTTTTAGTAGACTTACGATACAATTCAAATTGTTGTATATTATAGTCAACGTCATCAATTGTGTATTAGTTATAAAAGTCCTATTGCTTATGTAGCCACTAAAGTCATGGTATTCTTTGTATCGCATCACTATGTCAGATGATTTTTCCGCAACTCTTAGCATTTCACTATACCTACTGTTAATTTTTTCACAATTATTTAACAAATTTCTGTTATACAATCAAAAAATTATATTGCCACACTAAACTTACGATGAACACTTTTCAGTTAAGTCGATCGAAAGAAAGTCTTCGCCGAAAGACTTATAATGTGTGGGTATGGGAGACCAATGAATCTCATTGCTCCAAGATGTCTTCGAAGAAGGAGGATACAAGCCTGCCAGTACCAACTGAAGGGACATCTTTGTACGATCATATTCAGTACTATATGCGTAGACCTCGTCGTGCCTATACCCGCCAAGAAAATCGTTATAACGCTTTCTAAGGATCTGACCGATTTTGTACTCGCGTTTCATTCCGGTCTGATTGGGATTTAAAAGAAAAAGTAATATTGTATATATATAAAATTGGCCTTGAAAATTTGCAGAAAATTAACAAAGAATAATATTATTGAAATTGAGAAAAATGATCGTAATAGAGCAAAGGTAATATGTATGATAACATTTGGCAAAAGTTAAGTTTAAACCATTACTTAAAAATGAAAATTTAATGGTAAACATCGATTTTAATTTGAACTACATACAAGTATACACATAAAAACTTACCCTTGTCAATTGTCCGTATCCAGGTTCATCGTAAAATTGAGGATCATAAGGATCAGTTTTATAAATTTCCACTTGTTCAGGTACTCGATCGCCGTGTCTAAACAACTAAGCATGTAAATCAATGCTTATATGCTAGATCTCCCAATGGACAATTTAGAGACAAAAAAACTTAAAACCACTTACCACCTGTACGAGTTCTAACTTGAAATCCTCACTTCTAGATGTTAAAACTAAATATAGATTATTTGAAAAAATTAGAAATATAATACTTATGACGTTCATTTTTGTTCGTTCGTTGTTGATAGGTCGAATACAAAGTACTGACTAAAGAAGAAAAAGTTTGTATAACCTCTCGTACATATATTTTTTGAATTAATTAATTTGTATTGCTTATCTTACATGATATTGATTAATCTACAACAGATTATGGAATAAACGCTAAGATCAATATTAAGTTCAATATCAGTTCTTCTTAACCAGTTGGTTTCTTCACTCCATTGTACAGAGAGTTCAATTATACTTTATGTAAGACTAAGTTCTTGGTGTTATAAGAAAACGGATAATTTTATAGCATAATAATTTATTTTTACTTTAGATGAGATACTGTATTAAAATAAATGACAAAATCTATATAGATATCGTGACTTGGTGAAATACTATACTACCTCAATCGTCTAGGATGACTGATTTTTAAGTTAAAATATTGATTGCTTACTAAAAAAGAATTGCCTTTGAATCCCGACCAGTCTGATTCAGTAACGCTTACTTAAGTAAGCGTAATTAAGTTCCAAATAAAACCTGAAAATCCTCCGTTGCTGTGCAAGCCACTAAGCGTAAACTCACTGCACCCAATGATCTCAACAACGCAATCTATGACCCATAATGAAAACTTTAGATGATGAAAATTGTATGAAAATAATGAAACATAACAATAGTTTAACGAAATAATGAAACAACTTTTCTTTTTAAATGCAAGTCACTGTAAATATACAATTTGAATTTTTGTTCATTTCTTATCGTTTCTATATCGCAGACATATCGGCATTAAAGTACACCTGTGAGTATAATGGAGTATAAAAATATTACACAAAAGTACATGGAAAAATGTCTCTCTCTCTCTCTCTCTCTAGTTATTATCACTTAATTAAAATTTGTTATCTCAAAAAGAGAAAAAAAATGTGTAAAGTTGCGTTTCTGTGTACTGATGTGAAAATTTGCATTTTATTTGTGACGCAATGAATTTTTATTGTCTTTCGGTTCATTAATTTTTAATCGTTTATGCAATTAAATAAATAGATTGTATTAGTTTGGAAACTTCTATATCCTTTTATTGCAAAACGTCTGGGAGAAATAAAAAACTATTGACTTAAAAACATATAACAATATCTTTTATTTAAAAAAATAATAATATAAAGGTATCTTACAGCTACTCAGTATTGTAAGTATTTACAATTTTTTCAATATCCTTCGATTCTAAATTCTTAAATAAACAACGCATTTCTTCATTCGACGGTAATACTGGATTAACTATTTTCAAATACTTATTCATCGGGCAAATTTCCGTGCAGTTCGGCAACTTCAAGGTAATTAATTTCTTTGGTTCGCCAGTCCACAGCAACATCTAAAATTACATCGTTATACTATCATCCAGATTTCTTTATTTAAACATTAATTCAATTTACTTTCATAACATACCCTAACGTAGGCTTTGTTTTGGTCATCGCGTAATTTTTCGATAATAATACTCATACCATAATCAGGTAATTTTTCCAGCGACAAACCATGAGATTTTATGTAAGAATACAAATTCTTGTCGTGACCACTGTATAGATAGATTTTCTTTCTCTGCGCTTTTGTACTATTCATATTTTCCACGAGCGTTTTTACTAAAGGTCCAGCGTTCAATCTTCTCAATGTGGTCGTCGCTGACAATGTGTCGAGATACAATTTCGTCGCCTTGCCAAGTCTTTCGTATATCTCGTCGCTGTACCAGTCGGGCATTAATGTAATGTTCAAGTGTTTCTGTAATCACATTGTAACTATGTATTTAAAAGTATATTACAAAAATTAAAAATTATTTAACGATGATTGATCAATTCAATCTTACATGTGTTACGATTATATGATAAGCGCATATGATTTCACGAATTTTAAACTTCTTCCCATAGATCTTTCTCATCTCCAACAGAACGTCGTTACGCTCCGTCATGATGTCTTGTCTATCTGTAGAATTGTAAACTGCAGACAAAGCATCTATATACCTAAATAGAGATAACATATGTACGGTTAGAAAATAATCCAAATATCGCTACTATCAAACTATCTTACTGTGGACATTGTCGAGAATTCATGATGTTATCTAACAAACTAGGATTGTAAGTTATGGGTATGGGTATCCAGTTGAGTTCGTGGTTCCAAGCATGAATCTTAGTTGGCGGATACAGAGCAGCTAAGACCAACTGTAGAGATGCTTTTGTGCGTTGAGTTGCAGAACTGAACGCGTATACGTCTTCGGGTCTGTAAAGCGCGGGGAGGAAATCCTTGTATCGGTTTCTCAGCATCTGGCCTATTTTGTACTCCTCTAGCATTCCTTCCTACAAATGAAATTATTGATAGAAAAATTTTATTTATTTGTTATTATTATTAACTAAATTTAAAAATTTTCATTTTATAATTTTTTTCTTCACAAAAAATAAAAAAATTGGTAAAAAAAATCGTAATTTTCTTTCTTTGTAAAAAAAATATGTTTATTTTATGCTAGGTATAATATGTTTTTAAAAAATTGGATTAGTATTATACAGTGCAATAAACTACATGAGTAATTTTTTATAATTCAGTTGATAGCCGTACGCATCAGCGGTGCCAACACAAGAAGAAGAAGAAGAAGAAGAATTTTTTATAAATTTTAGAAATGTGGTGTGCCTATTTTGAAGTAATGTATAGAATTAGGATGTAGACTAGATCGTGGTTCAAAGATAATACATTATTCTTTATTGCAGGAGATTGCATTATATCTTTATGTAACCTTTGAATGTATTTTGTCATAAAGCGAAGAGTTAGTAACTTTAATGAGAAAAGTTTGTATTTCTGCAGGGCACAAAGAAACCAATTCAAACTTTTAGATCTGCTTTTAGATTGTGGAAATGCAATAAAAAGCTTGAAAACACTCTTGAGTTATAAATATCTATAGTTATATTTCATAAATATTAAAACTAATAATAATTCTTTTAATGTAAATAATCTAATCGAAAATAGTTTTTTTTATCATATATGTATAAAAAAGAAGATAAAACTATATAAGCACAAAAATTTCATTTGTTTTGTTAGAATCGAAAAATATTAACTCTTTCCAAAGTTATGATAATAGTTTGGTGTTGAGCAATGAATGCACTGATAAATCGCTAGAATTCGCAACTCAATTTCACACACATTTCAACTTATTTTCATTACAGAACTTTACACTACTATTAGAAACATTTAATATTATTTATTTTCAAAAAAGACAAATAAAATTTTTTTCCATAGTCTTATCTATCTTTTTTACATCTTATAAAAGACTTCTCGTATATTTTTTAAACATTTTTTAAGAATAAACCGTTCATAAACTAAATTTTCGGAGAATTTACATCTATACATGGGTCATTTCGCACCAACTGTTGAAGGTCAAAATTTTAAAATTGCTCATCATTTTTTTAATTGTCCAAATCAGACACAGAATATAAATATAAAATTTTAGAGCAAAATATGCAACCGTTCAAGAGTTAGATTTTTTTGAAAATTTAAAAAATTTGAGAATTTTTTATGATTTTTTAATTTAAAAACTTGAAACTTTTTGTGTAGTACATTACGTGGAAAAAAGTTTACAAATTCCAACAATAATTGATAAAACTCAAATTGAATTGACTGAAAACAGTTAAAAAGCACTATTTTCACTACTTATACAGCTTTAATTGCACATAACTTTTTTCAGTGATCTTCAACCATTTTCAGGACGGTGCTATTAGAAAAATAACATTTTAAGAAATCTTTTACCCTTTTTTGGGTAAAATCAGTCATGTCGTATTCGATTTTTTTCAGTTTGAATATTGTATTTCAAAATATTAATACGAAAAACATATTTTATTAATAAAAAAAAATTTTTACCAATTCTTGTTGGAATTTGTAAACTTTTTCCCATGTAATGTACTATACAAAAAGTTTCAAGTTTTGAAGTTAAAAAATCATAAAAATTGAAAAATTTTCAAAAAATCTAACTCTTGAACGGTTGCATATTTTGCTCTAAAATTTTATATTTGTATTCTGTGGCTCATTTGGAACAATTAAAAAAATTATGAACAATTTTTAAATTTTGACCTTCAACAGTTGACGTGAAATGACCCATATATATATATATATATCTGTGGCTTCCAGGCATAACTGGATAAGTCCGCTTTTCGAGTTTCCGAGAAAAACATGTTTTAATATTCAAACTTATATATGAATCGGGAGAAACGAAATGAGTTGTGATACTTGACTAGTCATAAGTAACACATTGAAAACACATATTTACATGGTAGTTTAAGCAAGTTATACATTTTCTGATGCGTTAAAAACGAGTAAAAACTCAAAAAAGTATGGACTTATCTGGTTATATCGATAACTATAGATTAATCTTATGGGGCTGTTCACATTTATTTTGAAGCGTGCTCTTTAATTTAATTATAAGATGAATTCATAAATTACAAAATTAGCAATTGTTCAATGAATTCTTATAACTTATTCAACAAAATTCTATTTCTATGCCGTTTCTATTAAATTTATTAATCATGTAAAATTTAAAAAAAATTACACTTTGAAAGTATATAGGAATTTTGTAAATAAAAAGATAAAATATATATTAACCATTATGTTCACATTCCATTAGAATAGATAAAATAAATTATAACTACGATAAAAGAAAAACGTGATGAACTTATCCGGTTATGCCGGGCACAAAATTGGAAAAACGTTGCGAGTGTAGGTTTACGGCAACATTTTTGGTATAACTGAAAGTGTTAACTGAAAAAGGCCTATTTGAAGATAGGAAATCCGAGGTTATTTTGATTTTCAAAAAAAGACTTAACCGGTTATGCCTGTAAGCTACACATATATGTAATATCTCGAAATTCTTTATATCATAACTCCGTGCACCTGGAGTGGCAGTACGCATGTAAAGAGGAATTAATTAACCCCATCAATGCAAAACTATTTAAACCATGTTAACTAACACTCACTTTTGTCAGCTGAGCATACCCCAGAGGATCGTAGAAGCTCTCCGTAATATTCGGTATCATCTTCGCCTCGCACTGCACTGGCGTCCTCGCCCCATGTCTCAGCAACTGAAACCCAAATAATTCACCACCATTTATCCAAACCATACCAATCACAACTCCCTTCTACCACCATTCCTCCAAATCCTCAAACCCTCATTCACTTACAACTTGCACGAGTTCAAGCTTCAACCTTCTATCCACCGGGCTTCCAATCACGTCGTAAAATCCCTGCACGCATAGCACAACGAATACCAACAATAACTTCTCGCGAATCATTCTGGTCTTCAATGAACTGCATATATACATTCGCACGTCGCGACCGTACCAACGACGAGTACGCGAATGATTAAATCATGATCCGTCTGGAGGCACGTCGTCTCTCTCGCGATTCTCTGAGCTACTTGCGTCGAACTCTATCGATATGTTGAAACAACCGAGCAACAGCAGCAGCAGCAGCAGCGGGCTTAATCTAATCAGGAAGAGTGTAGAGTACAATGTACCATAACATATGTAACAAAGTAATATAGGGTGGGGGAGAGGTGACGGCCGAAACTTCCGATTATGTGCGCGAGTGCATATATATACGATGACGCGTTAATTAATATATATATACGAGCGAGTTGGTGTAAGTGTACTATGCTAATTGACGAAGGCCAATGTACTTTGTGATGGCGCCGAGTACGGATGGAATATTATATAGCTATTTATAGAAGTTGCCGATGTATAAGGGTGAAGATGTTTTTTTTCGAGGGGGGTTTCCTTGTGAAGATAAAACTCGGTTTTGAGAAGTGAGAAGTTGTAGTATTAGTCGGGTTTCCCCGTGGTGTGGTTAAGGAAATTGTATAGTATAAACTTTTCGAGCTAAATTTCAGTGTAAATTACGACGATTGATTGTGCTGAACGGGCATGTTTATTGATAGGATATATCAATTCTACACTATATATATCGTCAAAATGAGAGCAACTTAATTGGTGCGGCAGGAAAGTTGAGCATTTTGTTATTTAAAATAATATTAAAATAAATTATGAAAATCTGGTGGAAGTAAAAAATATGTTACAAAGATAAAATATAAAATACTCTCTAAATTCAAATCGGTAAAAGAATCACTGTTTCGTAATGAAAAATAGGTATCTTTAAAAAATATGTATATATGCATTTTGAAACAGTGCATTGGCTCTATTCTGGATGGTGTACATTGACTTTTAAAACAGTAGGAAAGCACAGAAATAATGATTTTCACTAATTTTAATTTAAAGAGTGAACAATCTTCAATATATGGTTTTGTTCGATTGTTTGTTTATTATTATGCGGGCTAAAAACCCTTACGCAGTTGATACATTACGAAGATATATTATATTACGCACAACGTAACATTTTTTTATATAATTACAAATTATTTAGCAAATTTTAATAAATCTTATAGACAAAGCACAGGAAGCGAATTAAAAAAAGAACAAAAGGTTTATTAACAATCAAACTCAATAATAAATTCAATTGTTTTACATATAATTTGAAACATCAAAAACCACACGTCACAAAATTTATTTATGTTTTTTTTTCTCATCGATCCACATTACGCGCATCATCACCGTCGCACATAATATTTTCTCTCCAGCAGCAACAACAACAAATAGACCAGAAACCTCCTATTATACCACCATACACTTATACTCCATTATCTTCCTCATTGCGAAAACTCATCATCATCATCATCATCGTACCGCATCTTTGCGCGTCATCGCACCATCTACTTACGCAAATACTCCCAACGCGTATATACTATTACTCGCAAAACAACTCACACACTCTTGTATACATATATATACACACAGCGTACGTCTATCTCTATACTCCCGTGTCTTTATATCACTGACTCTCTAATTTCGCGGCAATCCCTTTACCTCGCACACACATACATATCCCATCCCATCGTTACGCTGTCAGCACCAGTGTACACAGAGTCGTACCAGCACACACACATATATATAACCAGCCGTAGCCTTTCTCTCTCTCTCTCTCCCCTATTCACTATGTATAATAGAGATTTCACGCCGCAGGCACACTCCCCCCGTTCTCGCTCTATATACGTTCTCACAGTAGGGGGGTTCACGCGCGCGTTAGTATATATACAGGGTCCCGCAAAACTTTTGTCCTTGTGCACATACGCACACCCTTGTAGATGACCAAAAATGAGTGAGAGTGGGTATACGTCGCGTGCCTCTAAGTATCTGTTTATAGTCCACGGGGGATCAATTTGTTTGCTGATTTATTTGTTGGTCAAATTTGCTTTGCGTGCGCGGTTTCTTTTTTTTTTTGAAGCGTTTCGTTATAGATGTTTGTTGGTTCGAGGTTGGGAAAAGTAAACGAGGAGCAGGCGTACGAGTATGTGTGTGTGTGTGTATCTATATATATGCGGTTTGTCAGGCCACACGGCGGGAGAGATGATCTCGTGTAACGTTGAGTGGTTTTCGTGGCTGTGTGTGGATGGAGAGAGAGAAGGGTGATGGATTTTTCTGGTTTGAGCGAGGATTTCGATGATTTGTCGCGGCCACTCGATGATGATCCGATACGGTTGAGGTGATGGATACATGTACGTGGGATATGGTGTGTATGTGTGTGCTTGTTGATTTGATTATACTAGAGCGCAGGGTTTTGGGTAAGAGAACGAGGTATTGGGATTCGAGGCGGTTTTTCGAATGATTCGGTAATAGGGGAATCATTTTGCTGGTGGTATATATCGGTGAATCTTGGTTTTGAAAGGACGCATAATGGTTAAAATATATGTTTAATATATTTTGTGGTTAATATTAAATTGAATTGTTATGTGCGTAAAAATTATTGTTGATCACTATTATAAATAGAAAATTTTTTATAAAGTAAAAATAAAATTATTAAGGGATAATTTACTGAAAGTTTCACTGACGATTAATAAAGGTCGACAATAATAATTTTATTTTCACTGTAACACTTATCTTGTAATAATGTACAAAAATATTTTTTTTAAATAAAACAATAATATAAAAGTTTAACTAATTTATTTAATAATAAATAATAGATTTAATTCATAATATAAAAAAAATTAACGTCAATTTTAAAATCTATTTATAGGTTTTAACCCTCTTCGCACTTCACCATCAACTTATATTTCCCACAAAACATTCCAACCCACATTCCAAAACACTACACCCCCCCCCCCCCTCATATATCCAAAATCTACTTTTCCACCATCCATCGTACACAACCACTCCACGAAATCGCATTGCCATAAATCTCAACTCCCCTTATACACACACACACACACACACACACATATCTCGACCGCTCCACACACGCGCTTGACAAATTATAGCAGGCTTGAGAACTTATATAGGTGAGCGCTCCACACGTATATAGAAGTTGGGGAGCGGTCGCAATATTAGCCCTATAGTTCGATATTCAAATGAACGGTGTTTAGCGCCGTGTGCCGAGTATACATACACAATAGGCTGCATTGAGCCAAGGCACGTAGACCGGCGGGTACGATTGTAGTTGGGTGTCGACGAGGTGTATTCGTATATAGTATACCCATAGTTGTTGGGAAACAAGAGGGGAGAGAGAGAAGAGTCTAAGGGTAGGTGGTTATAGCTAATTAAGATGTGTTTTGAAAAGTCTTTGAGAGTTATCGAAAGGTTAAGTAGAATTATTGTGAGAGAGGTGTAAAATGGGTTTGTGTTGATTTTTGAATGCGAATTTCAGATATAATGTACAGTTGATTATATACAAGTATATAGAGATTGTTATATGTAAGGAAATTTGTACTGATTATATAGGCGAGAAGAGGAATAGATTTTTGAAGAGAGATATAAGTTGATAATGAAATAATGTAGGCCGTGTGTATATTAATGAAAAGTCATTGACAGCTTGCTCATCGATAAGGAAACTGAGATAATGGTTGATAAATCTACGCGAAATATACGTGCCAAAAGTGTTGAGTTAGCTCTATTTCAGAATGGAAAGTACACTGTTACATGTGTGTGTGTGTGGAATTCTTCGGAAACTTTGCTCTAAACTGGTTTCAAAAAACGACCAAAATTAGATTTGGAGGCACAGCTCTGAAGTAATTTTTTTCTTGTTCTATGGGTCATATAAGAGACGATAAGAACTTGGGGCCAAAGAAAACGGCCTTGTGACACTTATTTACCGTCAAATCAATTTTTATTATGGGAATTTAACATGGGAAAAATTGACGAAAAGTAGTCATCAATCATCAAGCAATATTAACATTCCAAACATGCATTTGAAAATCGTTAAAAATGACGAAAATGAATGTTTTTTTCTGAATTCACGAAATTTTTAAGATTTTCATTGTTTTTCGTAATTTTTGACGATTTACTTGACTATTGGTTGATGATTGATGACTACTTTTCGTCAATTTTTCCCATGTTAAATTCCCATAAGAAAAATTGATTTGACGATAAAGGAGTGTCACAAGGCCGTTTTCTTTGGCCCCAAGTTCTTATCGTCTCTTCTATGACCCATAGAACAAGGAAAAAATTGCTTCAGAGGTGTGCCTCCAAATTTAATTTTGGTCGTTTTTGGAACCAGTTTAGATAATAATCTTATACAAAGAACTTTTAATTAGCTTTTTATTAACCAATTAACCGATTCAATATACATTTGTATATTTATATCTTATTTGTATATTGATGATACCATCTGTGTCAACAAATTCGCTAGACGCATAAGATTATAGTTATCTTATATACGGGACGATATATCTAACAACGTAGATCTTCAAAGTAGCATATACATAGCTTATCTCCTAAAATGCAAAAGTACACTTATTGCGTATATAATATACATACTTCGTATATATAACGTTGCCAACATTTTAATCTTTTCTTATCAATTCTTCCAAGCCTCCACAATTATATATCTCTCCACCATATAACTAAGACAACATGCATCTACGTCATCATATCATCATACCGTGTGAAACCTTCACCTCCACACCTCATCTCAATTCATCCACGGCAGTATAGCCACAGTATATACATACAGTCGTCATTGTAACGCAGCGACACGCGCAATTTGCATATTCCGATATTATCCTTGCTACTGACGGACCGCACGTATGGTTTATAAGCCGTCCCGTCTCTCTCTCTCTCTCTCTCTCTCTCTCTCTCTCATTGAATGCGCGCGTTATATACAGTCAATTTCATCGGGTCCACGTTTATTAGCTTCGGCGTGAATGAGAGAGGCTTTGCATCGGGATCTGTACAGGGTTGGTGTATGGGCATATATATACGTCGACCGCATTGTTTAATGCGATTGGTCGTGCGTGTTCGCACGATGCGTGTGGTGAAAGTATATAGCAGCGTGTGTGTGTGTGTATATGTACGGGGTGGCGCCTTTTAATTGTTTTCTTTGGGTTGGTGTGATATTGTGTGAGTGTGTGGTTGAAGAGTTGGATTGAGATTGCGGGTATAGTATTGTTCGCGTACTTTGGGGATTGTCGTTTGTTTTCTTGCAAGTGGAAAGTTCGGTATAAGATGCGGGTTATTGATTTGCAGAAATTTTTAGTATAGGTGTATGAATTACTGATAACGATTTCATAATATTTAGTTTAGAATGCGATAGTGACGCGACGAGGAAAGATTGGTTGACACAAGCAATTGAAAATGGTATATTGTACAAAAAGCTCGATAAGTTCATGCAAAAAATGGTCATTGTTAGTTAATAGTGTACCATCGGCATTTTGTTTAGAGTTGTGCGTAAAATGCACAAACACGTTTATTTACTTTACTGTACACATTGTTCCTCCATTTTTTACGCCACGAGAAAATTATTTTTAAGATAGCATGCAGCGTCGAGTGCCGTATCAAGTTGGGAGCCCCGAGAAAGACATTCTGATTTTACGAAATTTTATGATTAAATTTTAATAAGAAATATATTTTTATTTCTAAACACGTTAATATAGAAACTATGCCTATTAAATATAAACTAAAAAGAAAATTAGATATTTTTT